>JANSTX010054902.1:0-10611 GCA_027564355.1 Penthetria funebris | reverse complement strand
TTAAAATACATTGTCAACAAACGTTATCTCAAAATTTTATATATACTTACAAACAAGTACATACATTCTAATCAAAACACTTTCATTTGCATTTCATTTTAAAATGTCTTAACTTATTTACTCATGTATACCTACATACGAATATTATACATGTAATATTTAAAATACATTTAGAGGTATAGCTAGCGGCCAATTTATGTCGAAAGTATAACAACTTTTAACATAAATACAATACTGACTTCCTGCCTTTTAGAAGTAATAGGTCAATCATAATTTAGATTAGTTATATACGAGTATACTGTGATAGCAAAAAAAAAAAAAAAAAAAATGCACTCTGCAACAAATCTGCAAGCCACGACTTTAAGTTTTAAAACTCTTTATTTTTAAATTATTTCTTACATTTTCCATGAAATATTTTAAAATACCAGACGAAAGAGAAATTTTATTATTTACAGTCGTATAGTTTTAATTGTACATAAAAATATTAAACGAAAATATGCTACTACAATTGTCTTAGTATATATTTTTTTTTTCTGATCATTTTATCTCTAGGGCATTTTTAACTTCATTCCAAAGATGTGAATGTTCCTTAGTATCATATCTCAGAGGTTATTATATATGTACAAATATTCAATTGGACGCAACTTTCTTTTAACGCCCAACTATATGAGCATTTTACACGAGTATACACTTCATATTATTGTATCTCGTATTTTTCTTAGTTCAGATTTTATTGACCTTGCAAGTAAAAGTAGTATTGAATCTGGGTTTTTTATTGAACTTTAACTGATTACATTATTTAATCAATCATTTATTTCATTATATACTTAGTATAAATATACAAATACATAATATGAGCATATATAAGTCAACGTATCTAAAAAAAATAAATAAAAGATAATAATATTTATATATATATATAGAAGGGCAATGCACCATATAATATCCCGAACGATTAAGAAGTATATATAAGTAGTATGTGTATTTTGTGAATAAGGAAACGTAATCCTTGTGTATAGTAACATGAACATATATTCATTATTTCTCTATTTTATCTGAGAAGCACAAAAGCTAAGTGATTACAGGTTAGATCCCATCTGATATACCATATGTGGTATAGAAATGTTTATCTATTTGTAATGTGAATTAAATTTCAATACGACTTGGAGAATAAACCTTAGCATTATCTAGTAGTCGTTCGTTGATTAATCAATTTGCTAAGTGTTCCATTTGAAATAGATAAATCAGCACTTTTCAGTGAGTTTGCAACATAAAGTGCACGATCTACAATATTTTCAAAAAAAAATATGTTTAAACCGTTATGAAACTTAACACAACATCTTTGTTCAGTTGCCTATAATGTGGCTCCAGATTACCCAGTTCTATCGTAATAATATTATTTATTTTACATTGAACAGGCTTCTATTTGTCTACATATATTTAGTTTTTTCTTGAATTGCATTACATTCAATGAAAACAAACAGCTGCATAAAATTAGATGGAATGAGAGCTACTAGAAGATCTTCACCTTCCTGACTTAAGTATATAAATATATTCAATGATGTGTACACCACAAAGTACATAAGCACGTACTATAGAATGTCGTTATTAATTTAGATAATACATCAAATGCGGTAACCAAACAACTATACGAGCACATAATTGAGATTATTTCTAGATCAACATTTAATTAATTTAAATAGTTGTGGCGGTTAATTAAGAAATATATAAAAATCCTTCAAAATTAACGAAAATACGCAAAACTTAAGTAACAAAGTCTTAAATTTAAAGATAGTTCAATAAAAAATAAATATTAGATAATCTGAAAAAGGCAATTTAAAAAAATTAAATAAATAAAATCGGGTTCGTTGTTTAAGTCTTTTGTTTTTTTTTCCTGTTTTTAGTATACAAAGAAATGAATGCGTTGCATTTTTCTCGAAATGAAAATGTTATTGACTAATATCCGTGTAAATAATTTAATAATAAGAATATTATACTATTTTAATTATATATTTTTTTTTTGCAAATATACCCAGGATTAAGAAATTTTACAAGGAGCAGTAGATATATGGTTTGCCCAGAAATTGAGTGATTGACGATGAATGAAACTGAAAATTAGATGTTTTAATTAGCTGTAAAATGTACGAATAAATTACCAAAATAGAGTATAGGAACCGTATGACAGATGGATAAGATAATCCAAAAATCGATTAACAATCGATTCTATATAACAACTGAGGGTAAAATTCATATGAAATTCACACGAATTTTATAATCCAATTTCCAAATGTGTAGATCTTACACAAGTATTTGGTCGAACCCAACTTAATGACATATTTTAAGCATTTATGAGAAAAATACCATTTAGCATAATATAATTAATTTGACTCAGGAAATGAATAAAAGTGTATAATAAATTTTCAAGCGATTGGAAACATCAAGGATAATAGTTTGAGTCAAACAATAATTAACTTTGCAAAAATTGTATTAATTAGAATAAAATTATTTTGGTTTGGCTGCAAGACAGTAAATCATCAGCTCAGCATTATTTGTTATACAAAACGATGTAGTACAGTTGAAAGCAAGAATTTTCAACATTTTTTATTTCTATTTAAAAGAGCTACAATTTTATTGTTTATTGTACAAATAAAATAAGTTGTTGTAGGCAAGCACCCGATTAAAGTGGATGACAATCCTAATGTACAATTTAGACGTCTTCGTTTCTGGTAATACTTATCGGGGGGAATATTGAGATTCTTCATGATAAATTGCTGTAAAATCCAGTTGTCTGCGTGACATCATATGGAAAAGTTCAAATTCACAAAATTTGCGATAAGTAACGTATGCAGCTCAAGCTAGAACAGTGCGAACGGGTGTTTTGTATTATTATGGTCAATATTATATTGTTGATGATATATAAATTTTATGTAAGTTCATCAACAGTAAATGGTTAATCTATTTTTCGTTTTAAAACAAATAACATATATAACAAAAAAATTTAAATTTTGAAAACAACATTAACTATTACATATTTTTTTTTAAAAATAGTAGTCATTATTTTATTAATATGTATAGTAATAATTATAATTATGAAAAAATGAAGAAGAAAAGTTCAATATACCGTAAAAACAAAATTCACACGCTTAAATAACATTGAAATAACCAACCACCGTTTCCGAATATATAAGTAAACTTGAAAAATGGAAGCATAAAAAATATGTAGATTGGTTGGATGACGATGGCACAATAATTATTAAAATACGTACTAATGCAGAAAATAAAAAATAAAATAAAAAAAAGTAAATGATGAATGTCAAGATTTGAAAGAAAAAAAAAAGTCTCTTCAAAATTGCATCTTTGAAGAAAGTAATACGACGATTAAAAAATTAATATTTACTTTCGCTTTTTTTTATTTGAAATTTTTTTCTCAACTTCGTGTACTTATAAAATAATAATTTAAAATAAATATTTATATTTCTTAAATTGTTTTTTTAATTTCCAAAGGTGTCGAAAACATAAATTATAATAATTTTAGTAATTAAGCAAAAGGTGTTGAAATTAGATCTTTGAATTGGATTAACAAGATTGAATGATAAACGGTTATAAACGATCACTAATCATACATTCATATTCTTATCACATATTCACATTTAATGAGACAGTAGTTCAAGACTCATAGACTAAATAAAATTTTGAAGAATTGGTAAATAAGGAATAAGGCGAAAAACAGAATTGTCAACCGAATAATGAAATTTGGAATTGAATCCGACACACAAAGTCGGTGATATTGCACACTATGCACTTGAATGCAATAGGGTAAGAGTAGCATACTTATGCACAACAACAACGTGAAGTCTTGATCAATTCTATAGTATCAGTGTGGCATAGTTGATTAGGGTAGTGTTCAGACTACTGATTATATGCAATGAAGGCTAATTGAAAATAAATGAAATTATTAACTGACGGCTATGCAACAGAATTAGTATAGAAATTAAATTATCATTTTTATAAATAATTTTAAAATATATTTCTAATGACACACAAACTAAAAATCCTAAGCAAAATTGAATTAGCAGTACTGACGCTGTACACAAGAGAAACGTTGCAAATTATTGCCACAGATGAAACTCTCATATACACTTTAAATGGGCTGGAACTGACATAGAGGAGAAAACCCTTGGCAACATTCTTTTAGTCAAATTAAAAATTGTGTGACAGATATATCCACACGGAAACTAAATGAACATATAAATGCGAAATTTTTGTTTCGTACACTCGATGTTTCGCTAAGTATTATCTGCCGCGTATACTTTGAGATATTTTTTTGTTCGTAGGGAATGATCTATAATATAAGCAAATCCAAATTAATGTCACAGGAAAGGTTTACAACAATTGTTTGCGATAATATAGGTCTTTAACCCCTTCAATAACCATAATAAAAATAGCATTTAATATTATACAATTCTATAATTTGTAAGGTAGAATTTGTTTGTTTTTTTTTTTTTTTTTTTTTTTAATAAAACTACTATAAAATTAAACACAAAAACAACATTAACGTTGGTGTCATCAAACCTGATAAGCAGCTATTTCTTCACCGGAAAACAGTTGATTTGGTGATGAATTTCTTGGTGCAAACATTTCGTTAAAGATTGTTATGAATGCCGTTCCTTTTAAAATATTGTTGATTTATTTGTAAAATAGTAACATATAACAGAATATAAATTTTCTAAACATTTCTTATATTTCATTAATGTTGATTTTAATGTTTACATTTTGTTTTAAATAAAAAAAAATATGTATTGTATTACAATTTTTTTTTTTAAGCACTTTTAAGCAAATACAAAAAACACTATGCTTTTATAAAATATTGTTGACTAGATTGTACACTAATTTTATGTATTATCACTTTTGTTTTATTTACAAAAAAAAAAAAAAAATTGTCTTTAAAAATTGATCATAAAATATTAAAATATTTAGTCCAAATTTAAAAATTTGATAGTCTAAAAAAAAACACATACGAAAAATGGATTAGATTATCGATAAAATATCAGAGTTTGTGATAAAAATACTGTACTGTAGGAAGACCTAACAGAGTCTAATAATTCATTGGCAAGTAACTAAACATTTGTAGATATCGACTAATGTATGTAACACCAATTTAAAAAATTGTAGGCAATTTTGTAAAACTTTAGTATAGTATTCATTGGCCAAATGACATAGATATTATGTTAAAAAAATGGAATTCTCTGTGTAAATAGTTCCTATACACACATTATACCAACCAAACTAGGTAACTGTGGATTGGACACAACACTATATCGAATTATTCAAATCTTTAATCGAGAGTTCAGTTCAAAATGAATACAAATATAAATAAAATAAATTTAAGAAAATTTAAGATTTTAAATCATCTAAAATATTAGATAATAATAGAATTTTAGTCAAAGTAGATAGTTTTTTAGCTCTTTATTCATATATAATAATATTTAAAATAAATATTCTACTGGCCATATACCACAGACATCATTTGTAATATGAAATTGAGCCCATTTTGAGATCATTTCGGATTAAAGTTTCAAATGGTATATTTATCACTTATTTTCAGATAAATCTACGAGTTATATAAAGAAATTCGATTTTGAAACACATTTTTCATATGTACTCCACATTATATTCATTGATGTGCGAACTCTAGTTCATTTGCTATAACTCAAGAAATTATCAATAATACAATATGTGAAGATCGAAAATGAACTACTGATATGGAATTATTCAAGGAGTAAAAATATTAACTATGTCAAATGTATACAACTGAATAGTCTTTAAAATAAGAACTATTTACAACATATAAATGCTCCCACATATAATCTATCCAATAATTCTGTATACACTGAATTTGTGTCGGATTTCTACCAAAAGTCATTCAATACCACCTTTGTATAAATATGAATACTCAATGCAAAAACCTCCAAAAAAAAACCTTAAATACATTAATATATAATAAAAATTATATTATTATTTTGCAGAACTTTATATTATTTGCAACTTCCTTTGATCTTTTCTAGCAAAAAATAAAAAAAAAAATAATAAAAACTTATGTAGCGAATTGAATTTAATAATTAAAAAAATAAAACCAAATTGCAATTCTCATATAAATATTATGTTAATTACAATTTAAATTCTCCTAAAGAAGATTTTATATTACAAATAAACACATTCACTTCACATCACGACTAGTTTTATATATACGAATTTTTAGTTATTTTCGAAAAAAAAAATTTTTTTTTTTTACAATGCATAAATTATAAGATTAAATTATACAATAAAATTAATTAAAATTATATATAATTTGAGGTATGCGATAATTAATTATCTATTGATTTATAATTTTTATAATTACAAAATAATGACTCTTTAATTAAGTATTATATTTAAGGAAAAATGTAAAATTCAATTTTTCCTCCCTAAATTTTCACAATTTATAATAAACACTGTCACAAATTAATTAAAAAAAAAATTATTATTAATTAATTATTAAATAATAATATCGATTTTTTTTTTTTTTTTATTATAATATCGTAAAACCGGTGCGATAATTTATTCGAAATCTCGATATTAACTCAGAAATTTTCTTATACAGTTAAAGAACCAAGTGTCTGCACAAGCAGTTAATGGTAAACTGAAGAAACCATGTCATTCATAATAAATGTTGCCTAGTATTTTTATTTTGAATGAATTAAAACTAAAAAAATGTTTTAAATTAAAAATAATATTTGTTGTTGTTGTCATTATTGTTGTTTAATAAAATAATAATAAAAAAGAACATTTTAAAATATAATACAAGAAGGTGTAAAAAAAAACGTGGCTTTACTTACCACGATCACATCATCAGGGTTCACCAAAAGTTATCCACAAACAAAGAAATGAAACTATATACACATTAGTTGATAGATAGATAGATCGTATACTATGTGTATATATCAAGTATTTTACAATATAATGATCAATTACAGATATAGGCAAAGACAGAAAAATAACAAGATACTTCTTCATCTTTTCTTATTCCGTTTTTTCGCTGTCATTGTAGCACACTATAAAATCGCATTTGCTCAATTTTCAGGAATTATCATTATCAATCTGGCATATTATCACTATTTAATACGACGTCTTCAATAATTTTTCTAAACAACAATAGGATCTTAGATATATGACCATTCGAAGATATGTGAATTTTGAAAGAAATTTACCATAAAATAAATAGAAACCAATAAAAGTACATTCTGATAAATGTATTATAATTTTTCATGGACTTCGAAGTGTTTTAGTGTCTATGCTAAATATTAATGGTGATTTGGTGATCATTTACAAATCATAAAGTTCATCATTGAAATCAGAAATGAGAAATCTAAGGGTGATCATTGGAGATCCAGTTTATCTCTTATAGAGTAGTAGTCCATTAGAAAATTTACATACGTTTTGTATGTACTGACAATATGCTTCGAAATGAAATATTAATTTAAGAGGTAATTATATAGTTATTATTATAGTTACGTGATAATTATATCAAATCGTGCTACTCAACAAATTTCGGTAAGATATGTCATAATAGTCTCAACTGTAAAAGTCATATTGAAAATCATAAATAATATTGTTGGATTAAAGATAACACATGATCTTGGAAATAATTTACTATATGCAAATACAAGAGTTGTCGGTAATATTAAGGGTAATATTAGAATGCAAGAGCCAAGGAGTGACGAATTTTTGGTATAAAATAAGAAGCATCAATCTTACAAATTAAAAAAAAAACGTCTGCCCTAAAAAACAATTATATTTTATTGAAATTGTATCTATCAATCTGACACTATTTTTAATAACATTTATGTTTCTGAATATAAAATATAGAAAGTAGGTGTCCAGGTCTATACAGTTGAATAATTTATTAGTGATACAAAAATTCCCAGATATCTAAATTGTGTTGATGAGATATTTTTTACCCAGTCGAAAATGTACCATCTGAATCTGAGATACAAGGTATACACGCTTTGTATAAATTAAATATTCCCTACATTATGCCTTTTGAAAACGAATACCTATTGAATATTATGGAATAGTATCACTTTAAAATTTTCAAAAATACGAAGTATTCGAGAAAGACATTCCACGAATTTAAATTAAAAAACTTTATAAAAATATCATAAACAAATATTTAAAATGATTCGCTTTTCCTTTTTTTTTTAATATTGCATTGCCAATGTTTATTTTGTTAATAATGAGAAAAGTTTTCATTTTCTAAAAATGTTGCTTACTTTCAACATTTTCAATATATTCTAAAATAAATTGTACGGAATTTAAAAGTTATATGCAAAAATTAAAAGTGGAAAAAATCTGGTCATTCAACAAAGTAGAATTATCCAAATATCATTAAATGAGTCACAGTATCTTAAACGTATTTATAAAAACTTTGTGAAATAATTATATAGGATTGAATATCAATTAACTGACATGATGACGAAAAAGATGTGACCGACTTGTATTTAGGTTCGAATAATGACTGAGACTTATCGTCATGTAACTTATACTGGGCATTGACAAAAATTCAAGTACATACAATATTGCAAGAACATGTGAATGTGAAGCACTTGTGTGATACTGTGTATAATGTAACAGAAACTAAAGAAAAAGTCACAAGAGTTGATGGTGCTCGCTTGAGAAATTGTGACATGTAGTTACTGATACCATGGACCTCGAGAATAGCAACAAAACTATTTGTAACCATGCAGAATTTACCGATGTTTAAAAAAAAAAAAAAAAAATATTTAAGAAATCATCATGGAAGCGTAACACACAACTCTTTTTGATGACTGTGATGATTACGTTAATGTATAATTTAGAAAATTAATTCGAATTTTGTGAATAGAACCAGTACATTCGAGTGTTCGTTGAATTCCTTATAAATTTAAGTACTCAATAACAGACGATGATGGATTATTTTTAAAGATCAGCTGTGGAAAATCACACAAGCTGTGATTCCAACAGAATGGAGTCACAGTGCAAACTAAAATGTACTAAATGTGTATTTTAAAGGATATCCTTGCAACGAACGCATTATATCGCACATCAGCGATTCCATCAGACCCACAAATAAAGGTATTCGTGTCTAGTTTTTAAGCATCTCACCAAAAACGTATAATTTACATACCATTATATTTATAGTATATTAGAAACGTGTAATTTTTCGATTTACATTTGACGTTACATGAATGTAGCAAACGGCAAATTATCATCGTAGTGTCACTCTATATAACTTATGAGATAGAGGCATACGTTATAAAGATGATGTTCAGATGAAAATTATATATATAATTATTGATTTTTAGCATCCATTCTTTTCTTTATAGATTTATTTATTCAAGTAATACATAGATTCAATAGAATAAAACATTTTAAATAATGTATTTATTATATTTATTTATTTATGTATACACGTATGCATAAGCAATAAATTATTGTAATGAATTGAAAAAATAAAAAAAACGTACATGTCTTTTTGAACAAAACCAAAAAAAAAAAAAACAGCATAAACGTTGAATGAATGGACAAGCAAACCAAAATACCATTGACAGACAAGTTAATTCTTAAAAAGATCGAATCAAAATTACTATAGCCCAAGAGAGTATGTTGTGATCTTTCATAGGTAAATCATTAATTCATAGAAAATAGATAAATTGTTCATCACACTTAAGATTCACTTAAGGAATAACCGTTCAAAACTAAAGCAAACAGATTATTAGTTAGGGCGACTATTGAAGCAAACTTATGTGCCTGTGTATTTTACACTTAATATCAAGAAAAATAATCTCAGAAAAATTTCTATTAATTATAATATTTTTAAAGCACCTACACAAATACAAGCAATCTCTAGGGTATGATGGCAACATATCATTATTATGCTATTGGTATGTTGGATTATAGTTTTGCATATTACATTAATTAATTATTATATCAATTCAATTATATAGTTGTCATTCTATTTATACACTACTTTGTAGTAGTAATGAAAATAGAAAATGTTAAATGGCAAATTTATTAATGAATTTTAATGTGCAGAAATTTGTGTAGCTTAAAATCTTAATAGAAGCCTAATCAATCTACAAATAAAAATGAAGTTATGATAGGTCTATATGGTATAACGGATGTCATAATGGATATAGAAAATGATTATATATAAATTTCTGATTCCTAAGGAGAACATAAGCAGAATAAAATCCAATGGAAATCCTACCTTTCTGTAAAATTTCTGATAAAAATGGATTCTTATAAATTAAAATATGAAGACTATACCGGGTAAATAACTAACTAGTAAATTCATAAAAAAATAATTGAACGATCATCTATAAAAATAGAAACACCCAGTAATTAAGAACTTAATATGATAAATTTATAAATAGAAACAATACTCGTATTATGTGTTTTTAGAAATCAACTTTTTGAATTACATCCAATAATATTTGATAAAAACAAGAGCATTTAACAATTTTTAGACCCTGGGAACGAAGTTCCAAGGGTCTATTGTATTTGATTCCGTTCATGTAACGCCAAGAAATAAAC
>JANSTX010054901.1:0-10612 GCA_027564355.1 Penthetria funebris | reverse complement strand
AATAAAATATATAGAACCATTTGAAGGAACACATAAAATAAACACTTCTTTTCTGCCTCGTATTTATTATTTTGATGTATTTTGTAAAATGATTAAAAATTATATCTAAATATTATTGTCTATTTGAATTTTACAAAAAACAAAATTAATGTATAAGAGCACAACATCCATTGCTTTTTATAAGTTAATCAAACGAAAGTGCAGTTTTA
Source organism: Penthetria funebris (assembly GCA_027564355.1). Taxonomy (NCBI): domain Eukaryota; kingdom Metazoa; phylum Arthropoda; class Insecta; order Diptera; family Pleciidae; genus Penthetria; species Penthetria funebris. The sequence goes on along the minus strand of JANSTX010054901.1, from coordinate 10,403 downwards.
AAATTTTTCAAAAATAGTAAATGAACTGAGAAACGAAAACAACAATTAAAAAGTTGTTTTTGTTTTTGTTTTTTTGAAGGAAAACAAACGAAAAACAAAATTCTTAATTAGATAATATTTAAAATTAAATAAAAATTATGAAAGAAAAACGGGCAATAAAAAAAATAATGAATTAATTAAAATTATTGATCAACAACCATATTGAAGTGAAGGTGGGGTAGATATGCTCTCATACATGTTTAGAAAAAAAAACAAACCAACCAAACCAACAAAACCCAACCAAACCCAACCAGCCAAATCCAACCAACCAAACCCAACCAACCAAACCCAACCAACCAAACCCAAGCAACCAAACCCAACCAACCAAACCCAACCAACCAAACCCAATCAAACCCAATCAAACCCAATCAAACCCAACCAACCCAACCAATAGACCAACTAAACCTATTAAGTAAAAACAATAAATTTTTATGTATTTTCAAAACTGTAAACGAATAATAATAATTTTAATTGTACGTAAAATGTTTTATTTTATATGTTTTAGACACATTATTTTTAAAATCATTAAATTATCTTACAGAATATGTAGAATATCAACATTGAAGAACATAGAAGAAAAAAACCAATAAAATAAATAAATTTAAGAATTGTAAAAAAAATGCAAACGCATTGTTAAAATATAACAACGCAACGATGAATATTTGTTTAACCATTTTTCTTGTGGAAGTAACTAATGAGCGCTGACTAGCAACATACACGAACAACACCATATGCGAATATGTATGTAAAAATTAATGTTAATTTATTTTACATATTATTATACTATTTGCTTAGATTAATTTGGTAATTAACTTTTAATTTAGTTGTTTAGCACAAAACTGTCTTGATTGTCATATTAGAAACCCATTAATACACGGCCACTGTGCTCATATCTATGATGCATTGTATATTCAAAGATATTCCGGATTTAAATTCACATATTATACTTGTAGCAGAATTTTGAACTGAATTCTGATCATCCTAAAATACTCGGACATTTAGGTGACCTGTTAAATTACCATCATTGGACTTCACTTAACAGGCATTTTTATTACCCTGAATCACCCGGACAATTAAACAATCTAATCTTTATCCAATTTTCCATTTGCTGCATCTCATTTGAAATCGAATAAACATAAATGTTAAATTGAATTTGACGTTCTATTCTGTAGCACTTTGTCAAATATATTATGTACTCATCCATCCATTCATTGTGATTTCTACAGTTTGATTTATTTAGTCTCTCAGATACTCCTAAGTAACATTCGAAACATTGTTTTTGTTATTTTAAAATTTTAGATATGTTATTATGTTCTTTTTTGTTACTAGTAAAATTTTAAAACGTTATTTTCTTACTCGTTTTAGCATTTACTAACAATTCGGTGTAAGTCAGTAATGATTTAACGTTTAAAATCAGTTGCAGACACGTCTTAAAAAACCTATTGATATAACGGTGATGACACACAGTTTTGTTACTTGGGCTTGGAATAGAATTTTTAATTATGTGTCTTTATTGAAGCGACCGGAAACTCTGAGGTAAATTCAGCAATCTATTAAATTACTCTGTTCACCTGTGTATTTGCTGCATTTCATTTAAAATCGAATTTGCCCGTTCTATTCTATAGGATTTTTCAAAGAAAAAAATAATATCCTTATCAGACAGGTCTTTACAGGGTTTATCTGATGTTAATTTGTTCTTATTACAATTTACTATTGACTGTTTGGTCATTAGATATTCTTATTGTTGTTTATTTTGTATTTATTTGATGTTTCTCAAGATGGTACATCACCAATTCGGATATTCGTACATAAAAATCGTCAAAAAATCTTTGATTATAGAGATAGTAAATTTCTCGACAAATTTTTATTTAATTTTATGTATGTAGAATCAGGTAACGAATGAAGTGGCCAACTATCATCGAGTTTACTCTATAATTATAATTGATTCTATATTTTTCAGTTGATAAATTTAAATTATTGGTATATGAATTTACATTTAAAGTTACACACGCATATTAAAAACAGCAAATTAACATTGTAATGACGACCTTTGCGCCCTTGAGACGTAAAAGTGGAGATATTGTAGATTGACTTCAGGTTGTAGTGTTATTCTTTTTGAGTTCATTGTACCCACGTATTCCATTTAGATTTTTTTTTTGTCTGAACAGCTGTGCTCTTGTCTGTCAAATAATCTAATGCATCATCATTTTAGAGCCAATTGAAAATTTATCCATACCTTCACTGTTCTCAGTTTCAAGCTATATTCCAGTATATTATTTGATCACTATGTCAATAGATTTATTTATAGTTGTCTTTCTGAAAGAACCATGTGAAATAATTCAATCTATTATAATTCTCTGCTTTGATTGATGTCTGAATTATTGTAGAATTTTTATACAGTGGCTAATAACTTCTTGTGGAATTCACCACTAAATATATTACTTACGTGCTCCAGAAAATAGAAAGCACACTATCTCAATGAAATATCTCAATTTCTTTGATATTATTACATATAGTGATTATGAGTGCTCAGTCACCTGTAAATGAAGCTACAGCCTCTCATGACATTGTTTGTTATTCTACTTGTTTTTTTTTTTTCGGTCCAAAATATAATATTTCTGCTCCTATGTCGTAAGAGAGTAGTATATAAAAAGTATAAAAATGTGATGGACAGAATATTTTATCCGTTGCACATTCATTGGGAAACGATAGTGTCCGGTTATATAATAGAAATAAAATGTGAAACTTTTGATTCAGCTTAATTAATTTTGAATGATTAAACGTTTCTATTTCCCTAAAACATTTCCAATAAATCTATTCACCATAACATTTTTAAATTAATCGAATCCAACACAAATATATTTTAGTTAATTTAAAAACATATTATTTCTTAATTTTATTTATTTCAATGAAATTTATAAATTTAAATTTATCTGCAAAATCATATAAGAATTAGTGACAAAGAAGCATATTATTGTTAATACTCGTAGTGATGTGTAGATTCGTTGCTTTTTTTTTCTCTGATTCAAAGTGAAAAATATCAATGACTAACCTTTGAGTAGACTTTATGGACAACAACTTATTATAAATTATAAATTTATATGCACAAAAATGCACTGTCAATGAAAAGCATATACATATTTGATTAGAATAAAATCTGTTATCCAAATTTATGAATACTATTCTTAAGAATCTACTGTTGTTACTTAGAAGTTATTGACAATCGCCATGAAAGTGCATTAATTTGTTTACACAGAATAATTTGTTTCAATTTATTGTAAATAAAAAAAAAAAAACTATTTTAAATTAATATTAAAAATTAAACAAATTCCCATTTAAAAGTGAATCAAGTGCCAATTGAACTTTTGGATCAGTTAATAATTGTGGATTATTTTTATTTGAATCAACGGACGATGAATTACTACCGCCGCCAACATTTGCTGCCGCTGCTTTTAATATTGATTCTTTTGAATTATTACCAGCACTATTATCTGCTGTTATCGATGGTTTATTTAAAATATCCATAATTTTCTTTTGTAATTCAATATTTGGATCAATTGGTGGTGGTGGTGGTGGTCTTTGTTGTACTGATTGTCTTTGCTGCAGTTGCTGCTGTTCCATTGACATTACTCTCAAAATCGATGATGGTACATTTGTTATATCATCACCTAATTCAGCAATCAATTGTAATTCACGACGATCTTGTAAATATTTTATAACACGATCGTATTGTAAAACAGTTAGTGGACGATTTTCAACCAATAAATTCAACATGGTTTGTATTGCATCTGGATGTCTTGTATTTAATGGTGGAGCTGCATAACTTGTTGCCGGTGTTATTTCAACAGCTAATGGTATTGCTCCAGAGTTACTAATAACAGCACCACCACAACCACCACCAGCCCCACTTACATTATTACTAATTCTCATACGTGTATTACGTAAAAATTCATGAAAATTATTATCAATAAATTCAATGGCATCATCAACTGGCATATTACGATGTTCAGCCGGTTGTCCATATAAAATATTAACTGTAATGCTACGTAAATCTTGATTTTGTGGTGTCACTAAAATTGCATATAAACAACCACGTGATGATATATTTGCTAATACTTTACCAATTGGTACATCTTCATTTGGAAATAATAAATCAACAATTAATCCACAACGTTTCAAGCGTACTTCAATTGCTTCAGCATATTGTCTGTAAATGTACATTTATAGAGGAAAAAAAAAATTTCTTAATTAAAATTGAAGAAAAAAAAACAAAATTAAATATTTACGTTAATGATTTTGTAACAACAATAATTTCACAATCATTTGTTTCTGGATGATTCATTTGTCCACCTCCTCCAATTCCATAATTATCTTTAACATCCATACCACTATTATACTTATTTTCTCTACTCCTATTACGATCATCTTCACGAACTACAAAGAGAAACAAATTCAATTAAAAAAAAAAACACCAAATTTTTAAAAAGAAAAACAAAATCAATTAAAAAAAAACACCAAATTTTCCCTAAATAATACATACTTTTATTATCAAGTGGTGAACGATCCCTGTCAACATTAATACCATTAAATTTATTTCTTCCCCATAATTCTTTTTGTGTTGGCATTCTCGCCGTTCTATTTAAATCAACTGGTAATGCTGATTCAATTGGATATTTTTGAATTGGTTGTAGTCCACCACCTTTAAAGTCATTACTGGCAGAAACAGCATTTCCACCACCAGCAGTAGCACCACCAACACCAACGACACTAGCACCAACAACACCACCGACATTACCACCGCCAATACCAGCGAGACTACCCGCATTAACATTACCAATACCAACACAACTAATACCAACACCACCGACATTACCAATACCACCACCACCGACATTACCAACACCACCACCGCCAACAACATTATCAGCAGTCGCCGTAATACCAGCAACAGCAACACCGCCAATACCAGGAGGATTCCTTTCACCAAGCGGTTGCTTAACAGCATTACGTACAATTATTTTTCTACCAAATACTGAATTATTATGTTCGGTCATAATTGCTTGCAGTACACTAACTTCATTGTCAAATTGTATAAAGCCAAAACCACGATTTAATAAAATGCCACGAATTGTACCAAATTTTGAAAAATGTGTTTCCACATCTTGTGATGTGATTTTTTCCGTTAAATTGCCTATATAAACACGACATGATGCCGTTGATGGATCTCTCATCATGTTATCCATTTTTTTTTCTGTTGTTTTGTTTATTAAAAAGTGTTAATTAAAATCTGTAAGAGGTAATTAAATAAATAAATTCCATTGAATTCGTTTATGTTCTTTTTAAACATACACAAACAAACATACACAGTAAGAATGGATACAATTGAGAAATCAAATATATTCATCATTATCATCAAAGGTGACGAATGGAGTGGTCGCCTAATCATCGAGGTTACTCAACCAAAATTTACCTATACACGCGGTGTAACCGGTAACTCGATCGCAGTATATGTCAATGATGTCGTGTGATCGAAAGAACTAATCAACAACAAGGTAGCTTGGAATTTATGCAATATTCATATGTATAATTATGATTGATCCTATAGTTTCCAGTTGGCAAACTTCAATTAAAGTTATTTAAGTTTGCATTTGATGTTACATGCATATTTGAAACGGCAAATTAACATCGTAATGTGTTCTAGTAAATATTGCATTTGTTTATAAATTAAAAATTCGGCCCATATTCTTCAGTTGAAGTTTTTTTTTTTAAAAAAATAATGACAGAATTGCGTTTTGAAGATAATTATGGACTAAACAAATATATTGAAATCTGCATATGTAACACCAATTGTCGTACAGAGGAGGTGTCATATCTCAATAAATGAGAAAACATTTAGTCTACGATATAAGACTACGGTATTTCTTACTCTTGTATTATATTTTCGTTTCTCCATGAACAATAATTCGCCTTACTAACCCTTTGTGACAGTTTATATTCCTTGGAATACTCATACTGAATAGTATGTTACGATTTTTGGATATTGGTTTTGATAAGAATACCCAAACATTGCATTGAAATGATAGTAATCGTCTTTTCTAACAAATCTGCAGTCATGTATTGTTTTAAGTGTGCTGCTTTAATAAAAATTTCTTCTATTCAACAACCTGAATTAGAAAACCAATTTTTTTTTTAAACCTCTTTTAATATCAGAATGGGTTGTCCAATAAATATCCATTTTAATGGTATCACACATAAACTATCATAATCTTTTAACATAGTATTGCAGTAATAATTATATTATGTATGTTGAATTATTGCCAAGGAATTTGTGGAGCAATCTTAGAGGACTGGAAATGAATAATTATAAGTAACATATGCAGGATGAAAAACATTATAACTATTGTTGTTCGTAAAATATTTATGATTTCTTCAATTTTATAGAATAATGCTTACAGTTTGAGTATTTCATTTAGTGCTTGTGCCGCATACTTTTATGCATTCAAGTCAGAATAAATTAAAAGATAATATACAATGGAATTGATCTCTGAAAAAAATCTTCATATTGAAATGTTAACCTAAAAAAACAAAATATTGTTTCAACACTTTTCTCACTGAATTAATAGTTTATTTATCCGTTTGTATTATTCTTGTTTTAAATCACAGACTACTTCATTTATTTATGAATTTAATTATTTATACTTATAAGAAGTTTATTTTCACTAAAAATCGCTAAAAATACAATATTTACCTTTTATTTACAATTATTCTATTATCCATACATCAGCCATGTTTCTATGTAATTTTTTTCAATTTATATATTGAAGTATATTTTTATTTATTTTTTTTAATTTTGACAGATGAAATATTTAACGAAAAAAAGAGAAAATACAGTTCATAATAGAATTAAATTGAAATTGTATGTAAAAATTTACGCGGCCATTATTGAAAAAACTGGAGGGAAAATTGTTTCGATGTGACGACATTCTTCTAATAATTTTTATTTTTTGTGGACGTTTTGTGCAAGTGAAAATAATATTCTTAAAATTATTATAGTTAAATATTAATGCTTTCGGTCGTTTTTTTTTATTTATATTTGTTATTTTCACCAATTGTGATATGAAATAAAGTAAAGAATTGATAGAAATATTGGCAAAAGTAAGAAAAATTAATTCAACAAATTTTTTCTCAATAATTTAAAATGGAAAATGGATTTTTTTTTTTCATTTGTGGCGTGAAGAAAGGTTAGTTCAAATTTTATATTATTAAATCATATTTAAATGTGAAATTTATATAATATTTAATTAAAATAATATATAAATTACATTTTGCATTTATATGATATTTGATTTATTTAATCAGAATATTATTAATTGAAAAACTTTAAAATTTTCAATGAAATTACCATCATTTGCACATATCCATAGAATAGCGTCTAATTGTTGCTACTTTTGCTGGTAATAAAATTTTAATTACCGGCAATGTAGAAGATCGCTATGGTTTCCTTTTTTTTTTTTTTAACAATTTATAGAAATATAGAAATTAATAATCGAAAATTATACATACTGATTAGCGTATAGAAAATGTAATTGTCTATCATTTACAATTTCAACTAATTAAAGCTGATCATCATATATCATATCATCATAACAGATTTTTTTGGTTCCACTGCAGACTGCATCACACATTTCTAATTCTAATAAAAATACAGATAAAATATCACGTTTGTTCGATGCAAATAGGTGACTTTACGCTTTTCATACAATACAAGTTTGAAGATGATTTGTCATAAACATATTATTAGTTATTTTGTGTCATAATAGATTAATCTTTGCCATATCCAAAACGCGCTCCATATAGGAATTGAATATTGCTATAAATATAGAATAAAACTTCACTTCTCCATTGACTTATATACTATAAGAACTAAATACCCTTATAATAAGTTACATTTGATGTAATAATAAGTTCTTATTAGGATATATCAATTATAATTTAGCATGACTATTATTTCACGATCATCATGTGTTTGACGTATTATCAGCAAACCGTTCTTAGATTGCAATTGTCATTTTTCATTTACCTGGTATAGACTGTATAATGTTAATCTCCCTATGCGATCTGACTTTGCATCATGTTTTCAGTCGCTGCAATATTTTCATATAATTTACGAATGATTTTATCAACATCATTATTCGCACATTTGTTGAGTATATATTGTGTCCCTAGATTTGGTACGTCCATCACATTATATGCTATTTGTTACTTTCAATCTTTTAATGGGTTTTCTCTTCATTTTTGGATACCACGTATGTGCGCATTTCACAAGGCATAAAGTACAAAAACATTGCATTAAATGCTGTAACAATATGAACAATTTATTTTTTTATATTTTGCCATAGAATTAGAATAAAAATAATGTTTTACGTTCTGACAATAAAATCAATGTACAAACGTTTCAAACCAGGCAATTATTCTGCACATGTTAGTCTTAGATATTTGCTAAAGTTATATACATTGACGTTGGTAGTGCAATATAACCACTTACGAGTGTACTGATATAGTACTGAATAACTTTAAGTCAAGTAGAGATATTTGGAAAAAAAAAAAAACACAGGCGATCATGTAAAGTTTATCGCTAACACGTGTATGATTCCAAGTTTGACAAGCTATAATTGCAATTATAGAAGGATGATATATTTTTCTACCGAGTATATGTTACCCTTAACGAGATATTTTAATTCTGTCCAAAAAAATATACCTACTTTAAACTTTAAACACACTATTGTGACTGCTGATGCTCCTCTGTTCCCAGTTTTAATATATAAATCGTTGTGGACAGCAGAATTACTTTTGCATGTTTATGCTTTGCTTACACACCGAGTATATATATATATATTTATATATATATTTATATATATATATATGTAAACGTCCGTGGAACCTGCTTAAAGTTATGCTCTCCCTGATTTTTCACTTAGACACCGGATCTATAATTGTACAACAGTGTCCGTTTACTATTCCCATGTATAATTAGTCTATATTCCTAGCCGCTCATGATATATTTTTCCATCGAGTCTATACATTCATCTGTTCATGAAATATTTTTGAATCTGACCAAAAACTATACGTGCTATACGTGGTATAGTACATATATTCTACCGTTTTCATCATGTCATCTTCAACCTTTATGAGATATTGTATTTTGGGTCCTAAAATATATGCTTATGATTATGTCCTCTTAATCTAGATTCTCCAAAGTGTGTATAATAATTCTTTCGGTGTCGTAAGCAGTAAATAATTTATTTAATCTAAGTTTTTGGATGTTAATAAAGTTGGTACAAATTTTCCTACTTTTGTGGATTTATATCAGGATATAATAATAATCTGTGGAAAAAGATTTTTTTCCGTGTCTGAGGATGAAATTTAATGTACATAGATACTCGTAGTTGTTATGTATCTTTAATGTCTCTATCTTGAAACGTTTACGAGATATTGAAGAATTAATTATGTAGTTTATTTTCCATCGAATCTATATTTGTGAACGTTAATGGAATATTTTAAATTTTTTCCAAAAACTATGCACTCCAGATCTTTGAAATTAGGAGAATAAAGTGTAATGATTTTAAGAAATGTTAAGTACTTGTGTTAGAAATACATTATTTTTTATAAGTAGGTATTTGTAAATCAGCCTGTAAAATTATCGATAACTTGTTTGAATCCTTAATCGTGGTAGTAGTCTCAATTATTTACTATTCCCATAGACACGGAGTCTATAACTCTAATCGTCAACGATATATTTTTCCACCTCACGTTAAAAATCACAAATTTTGAGTACTAGTACCAGGAATAAGTTCATGACGATGTTATATATGAATATAGAGTTAAAGATAGGATAATTTATTTGGTAGACATTCACATGATGTATATATGAAAAATTATTTTGATAGCTTATTCTTCACCTAGACACCGAGTCTATAGTTGTACGACGTATGTTTACTGTTTCAATGTACAATGAATTTCTATATGTCTAGTCGTTCATAATATATTTTGCCACCGTTTTTTACCGTTTACACTATGTGGCTATCTTCAACCGTTTATGAAATATTGCAATTTTATTCCTCAAATACATGCTGATGATTATGTTCTTCTGATATAAACTCTCAAAATTGGATAAAATTTATTATTACGTTGTTGTAAACAGTAAATGACTAAAAAATGATCTATACTAAATCTACTCTAATATGACAATCTTTCCACAGACAAATTATTATTTGTGATTTTTTATTTTATTTTATAATTTTTAAAAATTTGTCTACATAAATTTGATTTCTCTGACAGAAGAAAATATTTGTTTATATGTTTAT
>JANSTX010054899.1:10959-26937 GCA_027564355.1 Penthetria funebris | reverse complement strand
AACATAATCATTATATCTATTTGTACCCTTTCCTTTCTTTTCTGTTTCAGATAGGGCACAGAAATCAATTTTATGATGGTTCATTTCCATTAACAGTTCTTGACCTTTATTATTGAACGATGAACGAGAAGGGAGACTTATGAATGGTTTAAAGTAGTTAGTGTGTGGGATATTGATTGGACGCATGAGGAGGATAATTTTATTCCTGGGCACGTAGACTTAGGTTGTACCGATTGGGGGCTATCAAATAGTGAAGAATGTGGATGTGGGGTGATAGATACTGTGGATCATGTACTATATGAGTGTGGCATGTATGAGGGTCAGAGGAATCACAGAAGGTTGAAGGAGCAATTTGGCCTATAAGAAAGGAGCAAATGTTAATTGTGAACAACAGGGAGGGTTTCAGAAGTTTCTCAAAAAGAGTAATGGAGACGAGGGCGAGATTGAGAAGAAATGCCATGAGATAGGGAACGGCTTGGCAGAGATTGGTATTGGTATAGGTAGTGGTTGGGGAGTAATACTCAACGAGTAGTAAGAGTTCCTGTGCTCTAACTGGTAGAAAAGGCTAAAAAGTGATTTGCGAGAGTACATGAGTCTCTCGAGATGGCGTTTTCAAAACGTCACACCAGACGATAAACGGTACTACGAGGTTGTGGGTGCCCCATGACGAAAGTCATGCCCCAACAGTTAGGTTGGACTCATGTTGTGGTTTCAGTAGATTGGTTATCAAACCTTCACCTAAATCATTTTCAATGACAGGACACAGGAAATTAAAAAAGTATTCAGCGTCATTGGGAGCCCAATCGGAGTCATATTGAAGCTGAGTGGAAATTCGGTGATGGCTGGAGAGTGTTTCAGGTCCAAATCTAAACCGTACCTTTTCGAGAACGGTCTCGTTAACAAATAAAATCGCAAAACTCGGATTGCCTATCGGTGTGACCGTATATTCCAACGTAAAAATGGTAACCGTCCATATGCCGTCGATTGGATGTCTCTCTAACATAATTATTTAAATTTAACGTACACACAAAAATATAAAATCATAAAATATATAAATAATATATCACATTAACTCAAAAATTTGTACAATTTTTAGCACTATAAAAAGATTGCACAATGAAGAAATGTTGAAAAATACTCATGAAACCTTCACGTGAAAACGGCGAATTTGGGCCATTTAGCCAATGTTGTTTATACTAAACTCTTATAATCAGTTGTTAGTCACATAAAATTATTTTTAAATAAAAATACTTGTCTATAATAGACGTATATATCTGCTGCTGCTATTGCTGCTGATAATTTAATTTAATTTTAGTAATTTGATCTTCAAAAAATTATATTTTCTTTTGGTTATTTTCAGTTTTAAAATATTAGTTAAACATTTTGAATGAAACCATAAAAAAGACAATGAACCTGTTTTGGGTTCGATGGATTTCCATTTTACATAGAAAAAAATGCGTATTTTAATAGTAAACACCAAAAATATTCCCTATTTATGCGTTCGTATGCATATGCGGATGATGGATATTACAATATGTTTTTTAAACCCTTCTCACTTTCTACGTATATAACATATATAAGTATATAGGACTATACACGTTTTATTTATGCAACTTTATGTAAACATAAAGTGTCTGAAAAACGTCTTGTACAAACATTATAACCCTCTTATTTTTCTTAAATTTCTATACCATTTTTCATAAAGAAAATCTAATAATAAGTTGTTGGAAAAACTATTATACTAAAACTAAAAATAATGCTAAATATTTCAGGGCTTTATAATAATGCAACTAAAGCCATATAGCGAACCCCCAAACAGATTCACTAAAAATAGGGTCGCCGGCATATCAGACAAGACAAAAAGTTATGAAACCATCAATATGGTTGTTATTGAAAAGAAAATCTGCCTGAAAATCTACACAATATATATTTTATTAAATCAATCAACTAATCAGGATTTTAAATAGAGCGTCTTCCATCCAACTCCAATAAAAAGAACCTATACGTTATGATGGAAATATATGTGAATCACTTCCATGACTACTAAATTTATCATCTTGTCACTACTACAACCAATAAAGGTGAAACTCTGGAAATCAACTAGTTCAAATTTGATACCATATTGTCCTCAACTACCAAAAAAGTTAGAAGTGTTACGAAACAACAATAATTTACAATAGTTTGACGTAAGATGATCAAACAACTTAAAGATCTAGTCACATCAAATTTCAAGCAGGTAATTTTCGTCAAATTTGTATAAAAAGATCAAACTTTTGTATTAGAGATGAACGACAAGACCTTTAATGTTACATGTATTATATTTGATTTGGTCATCGTTCGTATCAAAGTGAGAACAGAACTCTATAGCATAAGATTATTAGACCAGTAACTGAATAAACATCTAACCAACAAACTAATTAGCTTAGAATTTAAACTCAACTCTACATATTTCCCTAAATATTGGAAACTAGTTCAGTTTTTCGGTTAACAATTGATGTTATATTTATATAGAAAATGGCACGTAAACATCGTAATACCGTCCTATATGTCCTTGAGGCGTAAAGGATAATGTGATGATGTGTTATTTGAACCCTTACGAGTAATTGTATTTTTTCTATAAACTCCTCTTCTCCTTCTTCTTCTTCTTCCTTGCCTTTTCCTTATTCAGGGTTAGCCCTGTATTTTTTCTATAAACAAAGTCAACTAACAGTTTTTGTTTTTTTATTTGTGCATCTTGCAAAAACTAATTTTTTTGCATTACATTCACAATCTATAAGTTTCAATGACGTCTAACATTGGAGGCAGGTAAGTATATCTAAACAAATAGCACATTGCCACTCTTTACGAATTTTGACAATTTAGCAATGTTCTGAGGATAGTTAATGTTCTTGGACTATTCGAAGATAAATCGTTCTACCAGAAGAAACATTAGAACTATTGTCATATCTAAATATGTTATATCTGCTTAATGATAGCTATGTGTATGCCATAAAGTTTGAGATTTACAAGAAACAAATCGTGTGGTCTGGATTAAGTGCATACATAGTTATCAAGTTCAAAACTGTTTTGTTATTACTTTAAACTAGAGATTTATTATTATTTTTTTCCATCAGCCCATGGTTTGTTTCCTCCAAATTAGTTGATGTCGTGAAAGTTTTTACTTTAAGCGCCAAAGTGAAAAGCGAAATCAATAAAATCCATTCCGACTTTAAGGAGTATATTGTTTATTTTTATATAGCCTTCCGAGTTATAAATGACAGTAAGTAAAAGTAAATATAGGTAGACAATAAAATGCACATTAGCTGTTGTTACAGTTACTACAATTTATTTCCGCAAAAACTTAACTAAAATAGGTGTGTACTAGAACCCTATGCACTAATTTTTGATATGCGCATCATTAATATTAGTTTTTAATAAATTGCAAATTCCAATCACTATCACTTACTATATAACAATTTCGTCTACAATATCCGGATTAATACTCTATTATATTGTCGGAAGTAGAAACTAATCGCTTACTTGGTGCAATCAGGAAAAGTCTAGGAAATTGGTTCTTATTTTCTTCTCAACAATTTATTAAATTACATGTTTAGCAATTCACATTTTTTTTTTATAAATCTTTAATTCATCATCTGACTCACCTTTTTGTTCATGATAGATAATTTATAAATTGTACTACTAAGATTACTCATAGACAAATAATTTCCTAGATTGAGTGAAAACATCAGTGGATTAATCCTTGGTCATTCTTTTTGTTGGAGTATACATGGATTGTCAATTTTAAAATTAAAAAGTAGTAAATAAGAAAGAGAATTCTGCTTCACAAGATTTTGCAGATACATGCGGATAAATTTTAGTATTCGATCCGCGCGGACACAAAATGTTTTCGAAACATACACGCGGTTGCGAATATCCGCGGACATTTGTATCCGATACAATTTTGTTTTTTCATTTAAAAATCCTTTATTGTAACATAGTGTACTCGTCATATGCGATCTAAGGATGCCTATTGTCGACATTTTGTTATATTAAATTCAAAGTTGTAGAAGTATAAAATGTGTTCTAGGTGAGCATTTGTCCGAATTGAATTAGTACTTATTTAGCTGGAAATAATAAGGTTTCCAGGAAGTGGTAATTCAGAAAAGTGTTTAAATGATGTTGAATGAATTAGTCATTTGTTTCAAACGCGAGTGACAATAATATAAGAATTTAAGAGTTTGTGTTTATGGATACTTTCGGTCTAACTATAGACATATGACCCGTAACTACTATAGATAGTTATTTCTATCGATTTTATAAACCAATCGCATATTAACCATCGTTTGCTGATGATAATGAGTTACTATATCGAATTGTTTAACAGTCAATTGAATAACAAACATTCGGATGTATATTGTCAGCACTATAGTTTCTGCTCGTCATGCACTGGGTTATGATCAAGGTAAATACTGAATCACAAGGCATCAGATGTGGTCTAACCGGGATGCCTTGAAAATCTCGACTACACTACCATTTATTAGCCATATCAAACTGAGTAAGATATGAAGTTGTAATTGGAACGACGTGTTACAGCCGATCTAAAGATCAATATTTCAAAGACGAAACTAATTAAGATTGGTATGTCTATGAGGTGTTCACTTGCGGTTAATGACGGAGAAATAGATGAAGTAGAGGACTACCAAGTTTTTTGGTGGTAGTGCTGAAACAGAATGTAAAATTATACATACAAAAGATTAGACAATTGTTTGGTATGCTGAATAGAGTTAAATTAAAAAAAAACTAAAGTTGCGAAATTTTAAAACAAAATTGTTTATCGGTATTATTGTATGACTGTGAAACTTGAAAGGTGACAAAAAACAACGTGTCACAAATTTAAGTTTTCGTTTAATAGGCATCTCAGGTGCATACTAGAAATTTTCTGGCTAAATACAATATTAAACGAGGATTTGTATAGACTGGCGGTGATGAACCGAATAGTTAATCGAATAAAGTTGAATTGGATAGTTCATATACTAAGGCGACCGCTCGATAATATTACAAAATATACGCCCTTGACTGGAATATCCAGGGTAACAGATAAGACGTCTAGAAACAACATGTCGCAGAATCGTCAATAGAGCATCTAGCACCTGTGGTAGGGGATAAAAAGAACTAAATGTGTTGGCCACCAGATCGTGAACAATGGCGGTTGTTCGTTGACGCCCTATTAAAACTCGAGCTGATTATGATGACGATAACGATGATAATGGCACCGAATTAAATCAGATAATAGGGGTTCATTGGATGTTTGGTTCAATGTTATTATTAGTTAGCTGAATATAAATAGCCTATGCAGGTCGAGCCATGGTAAGGCGACTGATACATTCCATGATCGTTGATCTACATCGTTTCTGCTAAGAATCGCAGTACTACCACTAAAAACAATTATAGTACCATTTAAAAGTGTTATTTTTTTCATTCCTAGCATATTTATTTTAAATGCTAATGCAAATATACATTCGTTTTGTTGAAATATGGAAATAGTTGAAATGAAATATGCTATGTATGGTCGCGTAGGCATATAATTTCAAATTTATGCTGATATATGGTAAGTAAGTAATAAAGCATATATTTACACAATTAATAACCAACCTCATCATTTAAACAAGAAAAGCATAACACGAGTATCTGTTACTTCATCTGAACAAAAAAAAACAAACCATTTTTTCTAATAAAACAAAAACTATTAAACTGAATATTTTCTACTATTTATAATATGATTATAATCTGCACGGCCTAATAAAATTTCCTGTACTGCCTGCACTTCTTGCTTTGTACAATTTTTAATTTTTTTTTTTCAAAATTTCAAAAAAAAATTGTATTATTACTTCTTCTTTTTATGATATTAAAATATTTTTACACGTGTGTCCTACATACACTATGTGCATATTTATTGCACGTGGCGACCGAAATTTGGCTGTACTTTTTAAATGAATAAATTTTGGTTATATGAGTGTATGTATGGCGTGTATGGAAAAGGCCATTGACTTGAAAATTAAAAAAAAAAAAAAATAAAATAAATCGTTTCAACAAAAACACATTTCTATTCATATGTGTGTGGAAAGTGGAATATATTCCCGCAGTTATTGTCAATAAACAGCCAAAACTGAGCGAAAACAAGTCGCAAACAATCATGGACGATAGATAAGATAACAGATTGTTTGTTTGTTTAGCTTTTTACTTTATTAATTTCTGGTTCAAATAAATGAAATAATAAAAAAACAAATTATTATGCAATTTATTACAAAAGAGTCTCAGTAAAATGAATATGGGTATATAATTTTATAATTTGATTGTCAAATTCACTGGTCCGGTGAATTGTATATAGCTCTTGGAAATTAGCTACCATATATTATATAAGTCATTGAATTTACATTGTAATTAGTCCTTTAAATCAGGTATTAAATTGAAAGAGAACAATTTAATTCGTACACATGATATGCTTACAAAATTCTGTGATATTAAGCTTTAAGCCAGTTATTCACCTTTTTTGGAAGCGAAAATAGCAAACTCTCCAAACGAAGCAAAATCAACCATTTTTTTTTAAATGTTGTTATTAATGTCGTTCATTATACTAATTTTGTAACAATTAAAATTTACTTTACTATATTTCTACTATATAATAAATATAATCTAAATCACAACAAACAGTAGTGATAACTACTTCCTAATCAATTACTCAATAAGTTCGTAGGATGACATATCGATAGCGCCACTATCCATATGATTTTACGAACGTGCCAAGCTTCAAACGATACGTGTCAATGTATGACAATCTTACCTTTAGTTCACAAGTTACAGTGATGCTACTTTTGTAATTTTGAGAACAATGGAAGAATCAGAATTTCGTGAGTTAATAAAGCATTGTTTTTTAATGGAAAAAAATACCGTTCAAGCAAATCAATGGCATGACAAGGGTTATTCGGACTCTGCGCCTGAATTAAATGAATTGGGGCTATAGCACAAGTTGTTCCAACAGAATGGTGGAACATGACTCTCAACTCATACTACGATGCATATTTTTCGAGTAAATTTGTGTTGATATCGACTGTCACCGTGTCACCCCTAATTTGACGGATCCCGATTATTTGCAATGGTGTTAGGGCGAGGTGTACACCAACAAACTAAGCACAATTCCAAAGCCTAAAGACAACATTGGCAATGAAATCGCTGAAATAACACCAGAAGTCTGCGAAAACGGTATGAAAAATATGCTTGAAAGATATAACAATGTAGATGTAGCGACGTCCACTTCATATTTCATACATAATTTTATATACCATATTATCAATCAATAAAAAGTAAATTATAAAATTGTGTTTCATTTAATAGTTGCTCAAGAAAACGAAACATCGACCACATATTATTAACCTTGTATAATCATCTGAGCGGAATGGAAGTACGAAAAGCCCTTGGATAGTTTCGATACCATCATTTTTATCGACGGTTCCAAAGTGGAAGCCGGGGTTGGAGCTGGGATTTTCTCAGACACTCTTATCGTCGTAAAATCCTTTAGGCTACCAAACAATTCAAGCGTATTCCAAGTAGATATGTTTGCTTCTTGTTGCCTGCTTCGATTTCCGTACAACGAGTGACGATAGCCACGGATAGTATGACCACCATTATGTGCTTCCTCGCATTGATGAAGGCAAGTAACACGGCCGAAATTACACTGTTATGGGTTTCTGACCACAAGGACATTGCAGGTAATGAGGGGCCGACGAATTGACCAGGCAAGGCTCCGGTTTTGATATATCACTGGCGGAGGCACTCAGTAAACTAAACAAACTGACTTATACTATATGAGGCTGGCCAATGCTAGGTGGAAAGGGCTACCTACATGCAGCTTATCTAGGATTACTTGGCCCGAATTTGGGTGGAGTAAAACGGAAGAACTCCTACGATTATCACGTCGGGATGTGGCCAGGTCCGTGGCAGTGCTCACAGGACATTGGCCGGTGGGGGACCACGCGTCAAGATTGGGTATCCGTTTCAGTTCTTTTTGTCGTAGTTGCGGCGATGTAAATGAAAAGGAAACAACAGAACACCTTCTATGGAAATGTTCAGCACTTTCTCAGCAGAGATATAGACTGCTGGATAGGCATATACTACCTAATGTATCGGAAATTGCAACTATAAGGTCAAGAGATCTGGTGGCTTTTCTAAACGCCACGAGATGGATTTAATGCGCATATCTGCAAAAATCAACCGGGTTTCCTCGAGTTTGTGATATCAAAACAGCACCTACGTGCTAATTGGGATCCTTCGAAGGCTTAGTCGGATCCGTCACTGCTAACCAGCCAACCAACCAACCATAATCATCTGAATCGAACTCACGAACACATTGGGTATCCTCGAAGGGAACGTACTTTGATTGATAACTCGTACTAAGAGACCTAGGGGTGAATACAAAGACAGATACATCAGCAATCATTGAATTTATCCTGCTGCTGGTATAGAAAGAATCGACCGTACATTAATTAGACAGACATAAAAAAAAATCTTAGAAAAAATTAAAACATCAGAAAATGGTGGAGATAGGCTAATTAGATTTGGTGAATTCTATCACCCATAAAATAAAAGATCCTACATGAACATATTACATATGCACGAGGCTGGACTACTATATAATAACTCTTTTTCGACTATATGCATTCAGCATTCTGATGCTAATGCATGTTTGGTTTACAACATCGAACAAAACTCTGACTGCATTTATGAATAACTATAACTAATGATTCCTTTATTAACTGCTGATTTTCACTGCATGACCTTGTTAATAAGTGCCGCGTTTTTCAACGAGCACACGTGAAACCGTGTACAGGGCTATGGTAGTGAATGGAGTGACCATTTGCCGTTGCTCAATCTATATTTATCTTATAGTTATGGGTTGATACATCACCGAATATTCAAATATTAAATCGATAATGTTTCGTTGTATTTTAGAAATTATTAACATTTTTCGGTTTACGTTTGATGTTTAATTTATATTGGAAACGGTAAATTAACATCGTAATGCTGACTATAAGTGGTACGCATGTACGAGTATAGCCTCTTCTTCTCAATAACAATATTGTGTTTTATCGCGGTATACGTAAACTTGCAACTTAAAACCTTTGAGTTGAAGGCGAATAAGGGGTGACATACTTGCTTTAAAGCAACCATCTTACAAATCAAAATAAAAGTGAATTTATCACCCTACGTTTTGAATAAAAAAAGTTGTCGATAATCCATGTAACCCCTATTATGTCAAATGCGGTTTGAATTGACTATTGGCGTATTATTTTCGTATTTTATTTTGGTAGCTACATGAACCACCAATAGATTTGACTGCATAATACAAACAAGTGTCTTGTTGGTGCCCTATGTGTCGTTTGAAATAAATATCAAGATGTACAAAGTTTGCTCATATTATATTTTACACATGAGTAGATTTTTTAGTTCTTCTATATTTAACACCAATTGAACATAGTGGCTTATACATAACAGTGTTCCAATTATTTTAATTCATGAAAAATTAATAATTCTAATGCATTTTATTGCATCATTTCGAAAAAATTTGCGTGTAATTATTAACAATATTTCAACCATAAAATATAGAAAATACATTGCATAAATGCAATTTGAAAAAAAAAACCATATCTTATCAGAATAAAAAATTGGTTTCGCGATAATCTTGTGCAATTGCATGGCTACAATTTTTACAGTTAATTGCAGATGCATGTTTTGCCCAGCAAAAATGAATTTATAATTAAAGTAATGTTTTTAATTCTTGCAATTTTTAATGGCAATTCGCATGACAATAATGTTTTATTTCATTTTCAAAGAATTAGAAAAAAAATGCAACCTTTATGTTCTTTTTTTTATTTTATATTTAGCATATAAAAATACATGAACGATATTGCATTTCAATCAAGTTGTAGTTTTAAAAATTGTAATTATATGATAAAATATAAAAATCTAATTACAAATGTCATATATTGTATGATTGTAAATTTAGTAAAATATCACATTAAAAACAAAAATTGAGAACCATTTAAACAAAAAGATTGAAATGTTTAGGTCATTGTAATTCAATACAACACTGATGAATACAGCAACCGATTAACATCTCTTTATTTTGATTGTTCACGAAAGCCAGTACCTTCACTTTACTCCATCCCCTTCTATATTAAACTCGTTAAGGACTGTTTTTCGCCACGTTGGTTTTGGGCTACCGGGTCTTTTATTTATATATGTAGATTACAGTCAAGTACGTATTTTTTTATTTGTCACCTCAGTTTATGGCGACTCCAATTCCACTTTATTCGGTTGACAATTCTTCTCATCGCCTCCATATATGCTACTCTTCACAAATTCTCGTTTGAAATTATATTTTGACTAAAAATTTTTAGTATGCGTTTGAGATACCTGAAGACAATTTGAATTTATGATATGATGTTATTTACCACCTTTCAAGTTTCGTAGATATACATTATACTGATACCGTAATTTGTTTTAGAGATGCGCAACAATTTTAATTTATGTGATCACCGGCAGACCCTGTATCTGGAACTTTTTATCTGTTTCAGCACAATTGATCACAATTGTAAAAACCTTTCCAAATATTGGCAGTCCTCTACTTCAGCTATTTCTTTGCCATTTACCACAATTTAACATCTTCTAGACTGCTTGAAGTCGACAAATAAGTTGATAAGACAACGCTTTGCAATAGACCGACTACACACTACTGTGATCCAATAATTCGGTTATCAGAAAAAAAAATGTTTTCGCCAGAGGATATAGTCCTTCCTCCGTTCACCATCAAATTTCGCACAACCAAAGAATATCGAATTTGTACCTCTTCGATTCTTGAGACACTTGCGCCAGTCTCGTCGGTTCAACCATAACGTTTCAGGTTCCAAATCGTATCCGCTTACGTAAGCCAAAATTCAATGTGCTTTCATCCGATTCGAGGCCATTACTTGACGCTTCTCGGGCAATAAAGTATTTCAGCATGTCGAGATGAAAACACAAAGATGCCTAGGTTGGTGTAGTTGGATATTATTACAAATTGGGCGACCAACCGCACCCTTTCGCTCCTGCGATTTCAGTCGTATTTGAATAAATGTTTAGTATCAAGCTACGTTACCGGTGGCCACCAAATGAAGGTATTACAGGCACTTGGTCAGGAATTCAATTCACATCTGTGAAGCAAATATGAAAGGTCTCTTGTTGAATATGTTATATTCAGTGACATTAATATGCAAGGAATACAATGAAAGTTTATGAGAATTCGTTCGCTGGTTATCAGGAACTTTTCTTGTAATGAAAGGGGCAACATGATTGCTAAAATGAATCGTTTCTCATACGTGTACTACCGTTTTGAAATTGAAAATACATTTAAAAGTTGACATTGTACAGCATAAGATCTAATTAAGATAAAGTATACAGTAACAAGTCAGGAATTTGGTGAAATTTTAATTACAAAAATACATTTGTGATAATTAACAATTCATAGATGACAAACACATCTTGCCCACAATGTTTACAATGCACATAGTGAACTTCTTTTACAATTTATGGGGGGGATAAAATACCTTGGACTTGTTAAATTTGAATTATGACTTCTACTGGGAAAAGGGATTGGTAAAACCAGTATAAAGTGACTGTAGGAATATGGAAGGGAGTGCAGAAGAAGAGGATGCGGGGTTGATAGAGGTAAGTAGTATAGTACCGACATTATAGGAGCCCTGACCGAAGTGTCGACTAATTAAGCAATATTATACACAGACAGTTGCGCGTTAGTATTGGATCGTTGATGATATAGATTCAATAAACCAGCATTATTATATAGTCTATAACTAATATCTAGATGATAGAGATACATTGAATGTTTGATACTATATGGTATATTGTCTCGCCGTATCTAATGGATCTACTGCTGCAACGCACTCAATTCTTTCGTCACCAGCAACATAGTAAATTCTTCGGTTACTAATGTCTATAAACAGTCCAAGGTGTTCTGGCACCCGTTAGTAATCCGTTCCAAAATTCGAATTCTTTTGATGTGATGATGTCGCGGACCAGGACACAAATGCATATGTAATTAAAGGACGAATAAGTTGTTTGTAGTAAAAGATTTTTATGTTTTTATGCAGTTTATTTGTTTTTTTTTTTTTTGGATTAGGGCAATTGAGTGTAGTGATCTGAAAATCTTCTTTGAAATGAATTTAATATATTTTATGTCATTAGTATTATTGAGCCTATGGCCATTAATAGAGATGTTGACATTTCCTTACTATCAATGAACTCTGTTAAATTGTTTGTAAAGAATATTTCGAATAATTTAGAAAGGGCCGATAACAGCGAAATAGGACGATAATTAGTTATACATGTGGGGTTCTTGCCGGGTTTAAGTATCAGAATGACTACTGTGGTTTTCCAAGATTTTGGCATGTATGTATTGTTAAACGCCTGATTGAAAAGTGGAACAGACAAATTTGTTTGAGAATCTCTTGAGGACTCGATTTGAATAGCCGTCAGGACCCTTTATTATTTTGTTATTAGAAAATTTAAAAATAATCCGTTGTTAGAAATGCCATCGTGTCTATGTAATCAAGATAAGAAAACTTCTTACACATTATACCGTTGATGTCTGATTCAGTTGCAGTGCAGTCAGATGCGAAGTCTAGCAGTCTTTCGGGCGCATGACAGAATTCATTTGTTATCAACCGGTTTACCGAAATGTAAATAGTCTATCTGTCACGTCATCAGTTTGCTCGTGAATATTTGCAAAATGTTTTGCAAATTTATTAGCAATAATATCGGGACTAGTGATAAATGATTGATTATTGGATTCGTTGTCATGTTGTTCCTATTACCAGTACAAAGTACTCATTTGATGTTTTTGAACACGTTAAAATTAAGTCGAATATTACTTAATTTATAATGTAAATGTTTTTTTAAATATACCATCTTATTTGCCATCTGATAATAGTATTAAAACAATTTATTTGTGATTTAATTTCATTGGAATACCGTGCAAGTCTTCTGTTTGCGCGATTATATTATCTCCTGAAATTGCTCTTATGTCTTATGATAGCCACAATCCTTTGAGGCAAAGAAGTCATGTTGTGAAAATGTTAATGTTAAGTGTTGGTATCAATCTTGTTTCAATGTCTGCGAATCTATATGCCAATTAATGAGGTGACTGATTTTCGCGAAATTACAATACATTCAACAAATTAGTTAATACAATAGTTTGAAAGTTATGTCATCGTTGTGCATGGGGGAATATGCAAGTATCCAATTTAATTTGTACTATACTATTGTACTCAAAATGTGAATAATAAGTTTTCAAATGGTTATCGAGATGCTATATCAGTTATATTTTTTAATTAATAACCAAGCATTCTCATTTCTGCTACTAGCATAATCTATTTTAATTTGAATATATTACGAATATATACGGTAGTAAGCAACAAATACTAATAATATTCTATAGTTTTGAACCACTTAATTAAGATTTATATACATTTCTTGTACCATTATATGCACTGAATATTCAAATATTATACGATTATTCGTATATTAGAGATGATGCTATTGACAACAATGCTGAACACATATTTCAATGATTGTGTATTTTAAAACTAAATATTACTTTCGTATATATGCGATATACTAAGAACTTAGCATTTTTTGGGGTCAGTGTCCTTCGTGATGAGCTAAACCTAAACCAAAAAAAAAAAGGTCTAATCTACAAAGATGTTTGGAAAGCATGCAATGTGAAATTGTGACTGCATATATTACACATATGCATTTTTATGTTAAATTGTTGTATAAACAAACCTTTCCCATATACGAGTATCAAACACATTGCATACAAACATATGGACAAAAACTATGATATCTACAGCCGAGAATATCTGAAGAACAGTATCTGTACATTTGTAGCTATAGGCTATATAGTCAGTAATTTGGCTAAATATACGAGTATATGAACCCACATTATGTCAATGGCATGGCAGTAAATGCAACAGCCGATTTTATTATCAATAAAATAAAAAAAAAAATATTTTTTTTTTATGTTTGCTCAGCTAATAACATTATGTTTTATGTGTGTAAATGCACATATCTTAAATTTTGAAGAAGAAAAACGACGTAAATTGTACATAGAAAAAGAGTATATGTTTTTAAACATTTTAATAGTAAAATATTTTATTTTCTTCTTTAAATTTTGTTATCAATAAAATAAAATATTAAATAAACATGATAATTATATACGAGTGTAACTACATAAAAGTATGCAAGTTTTAATCCACATATTTGAAAGATAATAAGATTAAGCGTAATGTGTGGTATATGCAGTAAAGATGCTACTTTAAAAGTTTGACTGGTTTTCAAAATCGGCAGGATCACATATCGACTTTAGATATTTAGAATTACACTCAAATTCTTTGCCTTTTCAAATTGTATTACACATTCAAGGACTATATAGCCACAGACAACTGCTACAATTATTCGCAAAATGATAGTGCAATAATACAACATCAATTCTACAGATAATTGCAATAATGTCCCAAAAAAATCAGTACTTAAATTAAGAATACTACAGCTCACACATCAACATCAATCTGCACTCATTAATGTTAGCATAATTTTAATTTGCAACATTAAGCAACATCACGAGAACAATTCAGTATTCAACCCTAACTATGTGTACTACAGACAGTAATTATATCATTTTTGCACTGTAGATTTGGTAATTATTAAAAAAAAAAAAAACTATAATAACCGTCGTGGTGGTGTAGTGTGTAAAGCTCTAGTACATCGCAGTGCATACCGGGATTCAAATACCATTCAACACAAAATTTACTTAGTTATAGTAAAGTTATTCTTTAGGGAGTGGATACCCGTTAATATTCAAAACACAAAATAACTGTTGATTTGCTCATAACGATGGATGAGAAAAATGGGAACGCAGGAATTTGCGAACATTTGATTTAAAAGCCTGGAGACCGTAAAATTCGAGCAACACATCTTCAGACAGGCGGTTCCACAGACGAAAAGTATACGACATATAAATGCCCGTAATTTAAGCGTGCGACCAAACGTAAATCCAACAGAATGCGAGTGTGACAACAGAGCTAGTGGAAATAAGTGGAAATACCCGAATATTGGGCAAATACTGGCAATCTCAGCAGAACAATTGAAATGATAATATCTATAGAAGAGTGATAGCGTCCCTACATTGCGCCTATACTGAAGATAATCTATGTGACCGATGATTTGTTCATCACCTATAAGTCGAAAGGCTCGCATCTTAATTCTGTCCAGAAAACCAAGGGTGGTCGCCAAAGTCCCGGGATTAAAATATTTCTTACAACGACGCAGAAATCCAAGCCTTTTGGTCGGGTTTGTGGTCACACACAAGATGTGGTAGTAGTTTTGAATTGATATGCGTTCCGAGAGAGTTCAGACCCGAAGAATTGCGCAGCAAATTACCATACAATTGTATAGTTGGATCCGGAGTATTTGACTTATACGACAAGAGACACAACTGCCTATTACGAGATTTCTCCGTCGCCAATCAGAAATTAAATTTAAATCGCCCTTAAGAGAATTGTCTATATCAGCGACCTGACCATGACCCCGGATGGCCTTTTGTCGAAATAGTAAGTATGATTCAGAGTGCTGTCATCAGCGTAACTGTGAATTGCGCTCGCAGTTAGTGATAAAATATCATTAATGAAAATAAAAAATAGCGTAGGAGGCAACACGGAATACTGAAGAACACCCGCATCAAGTTGAAAACCATCAGAATTGACGCCATCGAGAACAACTCGATTCGAGCGAGTCTTCAGAAAATTTGAGTAAACCCCCCCCCCCCCCCCCAAACAGAGGAAACCATACGAAGAAGGCGTCGTCGAGATAAACACACCCCCACAGAAAGAG
>JANSTX010054899.1:0-10949 GCA_027564355.1 Penthetria funebris | reverse complement strand
GGGAACAACTCGTTTCGAGCGCGTTTTAAAAAAATTTTAGTCACCCCCCCCCCCCCCCAATCAGGATGAATACCATAAGAGACCAGTTTCGATAATAGTGCCCCACGCCAAAGTCTGTCAAAAGCCTTGGGTATGCCTAGTGCAAGCATCCGCGTCTCACCAAACATGTGCAAACTTCTACTCCAAATTTCAGTCAGATAGGTCAAAATATCACAAAATATCGAAAACCTATCACGAATGATTTTATTGGAGAGAGAAGACGCACATTCACGCAGAACTATGGCCGGAATACCATCAGGACCAGGTGTTTTGTAAGTATCTAGATTTTTTAGAATTCTGAGAAAAACCCTCAATCGAATTTGAATGGAATTCATATTTGAAGAAACCCTTGCAATCGATGGAGGAACCTTATTGAAATAGTCTTGCTTGGAATTATTCGCGAGCATAGCGGCCAGTAAATTAGCCTTTTGTTTAGATTTTGTAATAGGATTCCCATTGGAATCCACTAGCATGGGTATGGATGACTTTATGAAATTGCTGCTTACAGCATCAACGAAAGACCAAAAATTCTTACCAAATCCCTTTAAGATTTAACCAAGGTAAAAAAGAAGACTATATAGGCCAAGAGGCCAAGGTGGTTAAAGAAACAAATAGAACAAACAAAAAAAAATACTGTAACGGACATACAATTAATTAACAAGTGTTGTCGGTTTCGAAAGTAATTTGAAATATTTCCACGTTGTTTTAAAAAATTTTGAAATCGCGTAAAAAAAAGAATTGTTTTTTTTAGCTTTAAAATCTAATCTACAGTTCAGCTTGAAAGTTCTTCGCCTTTTTGTGTTTTTAAGAGAATGGTTGAAAATTTAACTGTTATCATTGACATAATTTAAAAAAAATAAAATATCGTCAACACGAATTCACACATCGTCAGGAAGTTCAAAGAAATCATGGTGATCATAGTAGGAGAATGGTTAGTAACACCTAGAGGTTTAGCCCAAAAGCAAATAATTGTATTTATAAGCAACTGTACAATACAAGTCATGTAGAATGAATGTGGCCTAAGTAATTATAATATGCCTTTGTGAGCTAAAATCACCACTCAATAGTTGGTTTTACATAAGGCTACTCCTAACGGTCACACATTAGCCTTAATCAATTTAATCTACATTAAAAAGCATCTCTCACTCTATTCATTCAATGCACTTGCTTGTATTTAATGTTACATTCGTGTAGAGATAAACATCAAAATCGATGATCTAAACGGATCCATTTTATGAAATTTGTTTTACCATGGTAACATCAAAAGTGTCACTTCGAGCGGTAACGAATTGACATTTTTCTCCGATGGTCCGCTCTATTGGTGACATCATAACTGGTCGACCTTGGTCGAGTCTCCGACGTCAAAGTGACGCGCTTCGGTTTAGTTTCCTGTTTAACATCCCTGTTCCTATCTCCTTCCCACCCCCCTAATGTCATTAGAGACTGGTTTTATATTACTTTTTTCCGGTAATATCCAATTCAATTACTAACAGCCCATGGTATACATTTCCACTCTTCAATACTGAAATTTTAAAAATATATACATTATCGTGCCCATGATGCGATGTCAATTAGAAACAAATTATTGTTCACAAAATGTAATTTTTGTATATAATAGCTGTAAGTTTTACGTAATAAAGGATTTATGAATGAATGCATGAACATAAAACTAAATACTAATTTTTCAAGAAATAAAGTTGAAGGATAAAAAATTGAAAAATTGGGCAATGAATAAAATAATTTATTTCATAAATTCATGCAACTAGTCCATTGTATGACCAAAAGATGAATAGATTGCAAACAATCGAATATTGAGCAAAATACTAGAGAAAGCACACATACATTGCATCTATCATCTTCAATAATGGTGGTCGCTGCTGCACGATATCAAAAAAATGTGTGATACCTTTTAAAGATTATTATACTGTGTATCTGCGGAACAACAACATTAAGTTTGACACTATTAGAAGTAATGCTATTCAATACAACCAAGATTGAACGAACCTTTCAGAAAGTTTGAGATTTAATTGCTCTAATCTGGATGAATACTATTAGAGGCCAGCTTTGATAATAATGCCTAGTATAATCTGTAACTTTGGCATTCTCGGCATGGTTCTAAATCGTGACCAATTTGATTAGTCAGTTAACAAATTCGTTGTTTGGTTTTATTTATAAATATTTCATTTTATTTAAATTATCATACGTCCATTATTTTGTAGTATTTTAAATTTTAGATGTCGTAAAT
This sequence comes from Penthetria funebris, assembly GCA_027564355.1. NCBI lineage: Eukaryota > Metazoa > Arthropoda > Insecta > Diptera > Pleciidae > Penthetria > Penthetria funebris. The sequence continues at coordinate 8,665 of JANSTX010054899.1, read as the reverse complement.
AATATCACAATCATAAATTATTAGAATTTATTTAATTAGTTCTAATAGAATTATACTCCATTATACTAAACATATTCTGCAATGAGTTTCACAACCCTTATAATTATTTTGTATCATTAACAGCACTTTTGTGTAATAAATGAATTAAACAGATTTATATTTTATTGAAAATATAAATTAGTTTACAATCAATTTTACTATTATTAAAATAAATTGCTGAAATTAAAACTTTTATTTATTGTATTTGTAGCCGATTTTCAGCAAATGTAATGGAATTTTATAGCATACTATAAAAGAAATTGTTATAAATTAAGGAAGATAAGGAAACAATTACAAACAATCATGATTTGTTACAATTTATTTTATTTTATTTATTTTTTTTGCGGAAATGCATTGAATGAGGGCTTAAATATGTAATAATAAACATTTTGTCATTTTAAGTAATTACGAGCGAACTGCAATTTAAAGAATGATTGAAATTATTATGTAGAAATTTATGATTGGAAGTTACATTAATGTTACATTTCGTCGAGGGGTGTTTATAGTTTTGGATAGTCAGTAAAAATGGCCTGGGCATTAACATTAAAGGGTATCCAAGACCGTGATTACAGAGTCTCTGGGAGAATATGTGGCTAACATATTTCAGTTTAAATCTAGAGCCAATGAAAATCACCGCAACATGGTAACTGTGCCGCCATTACCAAACCAATATAGCCCAGGCTTGCCAATTTGATAAAAGTGATAAAGAAACTCGTGGGCGACATATAGAAATATTTTCAGCTTCGAGTTACCCACAGGATTAGTCAGGATTCTGTGAAAATGAGAATGGTGAATTAAACAACCTTTGTTCAAATTGAACAACCTTGGCATCTCAGGCCCTAGTGAGTTGGGTTACTGACTATGCGTCAGGCGGTTGCCGGCAGTAAAACAAATGCCAAATAGAAGAAAGCAGAGCGAAAGCAAATTATTTATTATTTATTTATTGTTTACTATCGTTATAAAAATATGAAATGAGTTCACTTATGGTAAAGAATTCCGGAGGTAAACTACCAATCGGATTTCCGGGTGGGAAGTTTCAAAAGTGAAGTCAATTCTGAATGTAAAATTTTGAGAGTAGGTACTTGGAACATCGGCTCTGGACGTAGTACAGCAGAGGTGTTAAGAAACAGAAATATTCAAGTAGCTTGTATACAGGAAACTAAATGGAAGGGGTCCAAGGTCAAATATATAGGACATGTATGTAAGAGTTATTATAACAGTGAAGGTCCTAAAAACGGTGTATGAATAGTTGTTGACAGAAACAATGAGATAAAGTAAAGGGTTGTGTCTGTCGATGAATATACGATCAGATAATGTCCGGAGGGTATGTGGAATGACTTTGAAATGATTTGCTAAGAGAAGTGAAAACAATACATGTCAAAAGCTTCTCTGCTTATTGGAAAAGAAAATTGGTAGTGGGATACAGAGGTTCAGAAAAATATCACGAGAAAGAAAACATCATACAAAACTTGGCAAAGAACTCGCTCCATTGACGATTTAGAAATGTATAAAACAGCAATATGCCAAATCTAGAGTCACAAATCAGCTATATGAGCGTCTTCAGTTTGACGATCAAAACGGCACATATAAAATTGCAGCACAAAGACATGCTGCAGGCAAAGACATGCATTCTATTAAATTCGAATTGTGGAACTTCTGCCTCATTCAATGTAAACGTTGGTGTTCATCAGGGTTCTGCATTAAGCCCATTAATATACTATAACTATTATGTAATTTCTGTCTCGTACAATACAGGATACTCTTCCAAGGACTATGTTATTTGCAGAAGACATAGTGTTAATAAGTGAGGATTAAATTGAACTGGAATCTAAAATAAATCTGTGGAATTCGGTATTGGAAGCCAACGGACACCTAAAACAGAGTACATGTATTCTCCATTCAATAGTAATCAATCGACTCCTCAACAACACATGATATTGAACAGTCATCCATTTCTCGTTAATGAAAAGTTCAAATATTTGGGATCACTTATCACAACAAGCGGTAAAATTGATGATGATATTCAACATCGAATAAAGTTGAATCAAGTGGAGATTAGCGTGGAGTTTTATGCGATCGAAAAATGTCACCAAAGATAAAGGGGAAGTTGTATGAAACTGTTGTTCGACCAGTAATGACTTACGGTTATGAATGTTGGGCTGTAAAAAGAGTTCATATGCAGAAATTACACACAACCGAGATGAGAATGTTAAGATAGTCATCCGATGTAACATTGAAGGCTAGAATTAAAAACAACTAATAGGTGTATAACTTATTTCGTGCCGTTTCTTTCAAAAAAACAAATTATGCCTTCGTGTCTGGTCGCATATTGTGGTCGTTTCTCGGCTATGGCGCTCTTTAAACTGATCAATTGTGTTCGGTAGCAATCAAGCACTCACATATACTGATAATACATATATGGTATTATTGCACACCAGCAAGATCTTATATAACACTGAAATTAATTATAAATGCAGTCACTACAATTACATACCACGAATACATAAGAAAAATTGCATTAAATTAAATTAATAATTTACAGAGTGTAATGGTCTCGTAAATGTTTAAATTATATGTAATTCAACTTAGATGTTATTTTATATTATCGCATTAAAATTCTGAAAATACGGGCTTATGACGACTGGAAGAGGAAAAAAATGTTTAAAATGAATAAACAGATAGATATGAAAAAAATTAACTTGAATTATTTTAATTGAAATTTAAAAGGGATAGGTCAGGTTTCAACCATAGCACCATGTCTAAAGCAATAAAATCCAAATACAAGTAATATAAACGCTTGCATAATGTGCATATAAATAATCGTGTATCATATTAACATGCATTTTGTTATTTATTTATTAATTAATTCAAATTGATTGTAAACATCAATCATATACTGGAATAATAATGCTACAAATTTTGCTTTCAAACCTATATTAAATTACCAGATTAACTTAAATCTTAGTTTAGGTAATGTACATGAAAGGCTAAACGTGTTGCAAAATAGACCAGAAAAAGCTGCATAGAACTTTCCAGAAAATGCCAGGAGTTCATGTATCACCTAGAATGAGAAGCAGCAAATATACAAGTGGACAGAGAACTTTAATAGACTGCTGAATATAACCCTAGATCAGGTGATATTCAGAGTACAGTTGATAGAAGGGCGGACATAACTTTCCAGTCAGTTTTCTTATACGACGTAGTATTTTACCTAATAGAAAAACTGATCAGAAAAAGCAGCAGAAAAGTTTCCAGAAAAATCGAGGAATTCATGTATCATCTAGAATAAGAAGCACCCAATGTACAAGTGGACAGAGAACTTGAATAGTCTGTTGAATATGACACTGGATCAGGTGATTCAAAATACAATTGCTAGAGGCAGGAAATAGAAGTTAAAGATTAAATCCAGGTGTAGAGGAAATAAAATCCACAGTTAAAACTTCTGGAAAAGGGCAACCAAATAATATTACAACAGAAATGTAAATTAGAACAATAACTTAACAGCATTAACAGATTGATAGAAAGCTATTTGCTAATGGTGTGGCATTACAATCAGGCAAACTGGTAGGGTTTACAAATGTTTTTTAATGGTATCAGATGGGAAGAAATTCTACTGATTATGATCTGGATTGTGCTGTTGATTTATTTACCTCTATATTTTTCCTTGGAATGGAAACATACATTAAAACTCGGTAAAATCAGTCAAGAAAAGCCAAAATTTTTGATTCGATAAAAAATGCATGGATGCTGTTGACAATAAAAAGGAGACATACTCATTATATAAAGACAACCATGCCCCTTGTAAACATTATGTTCTACTACTATGGAATGATCACATCTTGTGTGTTGCCAAAAACGTGGCCAAAAACGCGACCAAAAGGCTTGAATATCTGCGTCGTTGTAAGAAATATTTTAATCCCGAACATATTGCTATTATAAATCATATATACGACCTCTAATGGAGCACGACTCTCACATATGGGCTGGGGATCCGGGGACCTCGATACACTTATTCCACATTTTCTTCAATTTCATTAAAACACTAATATAGCGAATATAACCATTTTTATAGATCAATGATCAAACTGCTCAAAATAAACGTTCATTTCAGCCATTAAGTCATCATTTGACCGGAAACTCTTTCCACCGAACCATTATTTCTTCATATTTGGAAATAGAAAAAATCGCAATGGGCTAGATCAACAATATGGTGAATGAGGAAGCAATTCGCAGCCCAATTCATCGAATTTTTGCTGTGTTTTCTATGAAGAATTTGATGTTAGATTGTCACAATGGAAGAGCACATTTTTCTTATTCAAATGTGAAAGTTTTTCCATAATTTTTTGCATTCAAGTTACTCAATAATGATGCATAATATTTATCCGTGATGGTTTTACCCTTCGCAAAGATAGTTGAAGAATATTACGTCTTGTACATCCCAAAAGTCAAAGATCATAAATTTACCAGCTGATTCAACAACTTTTGTTCTCTATGGAGCACTTGAACTAGCTTCTATCCATTATCCATTGTTATGACAATTATTTTGGCGTGTAGTCCATAGATCCACGTTTCATCAACCGTTAGAAATATTGATTAAATTAATTTTTTCAACATTTGTTAATAACAAACACGGCACCCATCTTGCTGAGAGCTTTTTCATATGCAATTTCTTCGTTCATGATGTTGTGTATACGTTCATATGAGATGTTTACAATATCAGCAATCTCTCTTTAAAGACGGTTATTCATAATGATTTCATAGACCATTTCTACTGTTATTACCTCTTTTGGCCTTCCTGAACATTCAGCATCACTTGTGCTTGTACGGCCACGCTTAAATTCATTTACCCAATTAATACTGCACGTTCACATAACTCTGAGTTTTCATATCATCAAGCTTTAAACGATCTACGATCAATTTGAACAGTATTTCATATTTTTGTAAAATAGGGTGGTCGAACGCTTGCCAAAATCATTAAACTTTCTATTCAGTCGGAATATCTTCATATAATAATAGTTGATAAATTATGAAATATAATATTAATACCATGTTTATAAAGTTATCTTTTAGAATTTCAAATGAAATATTATCAATGCTAATTTGGAACAGAATTCTTAAAATATACCTGTAACCGGTATTCTCTAAAATGGACTCTGAGTAATCTGAAATATGGGTTATAATGCAACAAGTTGTTAGAGTATCATGTAAATAATCTGTCCGTCTCATTTAAGATCAAATAACTATTGAATTGAATGAAACGTTCAGTTCTGAAACACATTCCCATATGATTTTTTGCTTGTTATTTGAGTTTGCAGCGTTGTGTTGTGGCCGGTCTACAATATTGACGAAGTGTTTACGCAAAGTCGAATATTTAAATAATTCAGTTGAGTGGTGAGCAAACTACGTAAGTTTGCACATGTTAAATCGCAACATCCATTCAACTTAACGTTATGACCACACCAAATAAAAGAACCCACTTGTAAATAATTCGGTGCCTATGATATACGATCTATTGCATTACATGTAGAAAAAAGAACGAACACCATTTAATATACAATTATAGTACTAAAAAATAAAATGACAGAAAAATGACACTTGATTTGACATTGTTTTGTTGCATATTTCATTTACTACCTTAGTTCAGTTGTCAGAATAAAATAAAAAAAAATGTTTCCTAATGCAAAGGTTAAAATGTATATTTTTTATCTCTAATGTTAAATTTTACTTGACAATATTACCGAAACCTATCATAAATGTGGATATCTCAAAAAATTAATGAAAAATCCTACATTTTATATTTTACACATTATTTAGCATTTTTAACATTAAAATTATGGACAATATAAACAAACTGGTGACGAATGGAATGACCGAGACCGACTATCATCAAGATTACTAAAACCATATTTAACTCTACACAGTGCTGCTGGTAACTTGATTCCGATATATTTCAGTCAACAGGTTGAAAAACAGATAACAAATTAAGTAGCTGATTCATCACTATTAAATGATTCAAATGTATAACTGGATAATTATAATTGATGGTATTCGATTATAGTAGTGGATGCTACACAAGTATTAGAAACGATAAATTAACAATGCCGTCGAATGCAAATATGCGATGTACATGTTAAGATGATAACAGGACTAACAGCTGACAACGGTTACCAGAAACTACCAATATGGAAACAATGTAATCTGAACCGTGTTGCGCGAACTAATCTCATTACTTATAATGTTGTTAACATACTTTCATCATCTTGCTGAATAAATCCTAACCAGTAGTAATTTCGCCCTTCCAATATTCTGCAGTAAATACAGTAAATAATTATTAACTATTTTTGTAACTGGAAAATAGTTCCAGTCTCTATATTCCCTTTAGATTTATCATCAACTCAATATAAACGACTTATTTAATATGTTAAATCTACTAATATTTTATTATTCATCATTTTAGGACTTTCCAATTCTTAAGAATGATAATTTATTAAGAGCAGCTCGTGGTGAACCTGTTGACCGTGTCCCAGTATGGGTTATGAGACAGGCCGGTAGATATTTACCTGAATTTCAAGTAACAATGATCAATATTTTGTTTAAAAAAGAAAATAAAATAAAAAATATGTGTATTATTTCTTATGTATTCCATTATTTTAGGGAGTACGAAAACAACATGATTTCTTTGAAGTATGCCGTACACCTCAGCTTGCATGTGAAGTTACATTACAACCATTAAAACGTTTTGATTTAGATGCATCAATTATATTTTCTGATATTTTAGTTATACCACAAGCTATTGGTATGGTAGTAGAAATGCATCCAGGAGTTGTAAGTATAAATTAAATGTTATTAAAAACAAAAAATTGAAAAAAAATAATAAATTTTTAAATAAAAAAAAACAATAGGGTCCTGTTTTTCCTCAACCATTACAAGATCCAAGTTCATTAGACAAATTAAGTACTGACGGTGCGATTGAAAAATTAACATATGTTGGTGATGCAATAACAATGATGAGACATTTGTTGAATGGAAAAGTTCCATTAATTGGATTTGCAGGAGCACCAGTAATGCAAATTTTTATATACATTTCGTTTAAAACTAATATATAATATTTAAATTTAAGTGGACACTAATGGGATACATGATTGAAGGTGGTGGCAGTAAAACAATGGCAAAAGCAAAAGCATGGTTAAAAAATTATCCTGATGCAAGTAAACAATTATTGGAATTACTTACATCTGTTATTGTTGACTATTTAGAGATGCAAGTGAGTGATTTTGTAAAATTATTAACTAAATTATATTTGAAAATCTCAATAAAATTATTCAAACACAGATTAAGGCTGGTGCTCAAATGTTACAAATATTTGAATCATCGGCCGATTATATAACAAAAGAAGAATTTGCATTAGTCTCATTACCGTATTGTAAACAACTTCGTACAAAATTATTGGAAAAGTTATCAAAACAAGGTATAGAACCGGTGCCAATGGTTATGTATGCAAAAGGTGGTGGACATTCATTAGCCGAACAAGCTGAACTTGGTTATGAGGTAATTGGTTTAGATTGGACAATTGATCCAGAAGAAGCACGTAAAATTGTCGGACCAAATGTTACGTTGCAGGGAAATTTAGATCCACAGGATATGTACAAATCATTTGTAAGATTCTTTTAAGTTATTATTTTCAATCTGTTTTTCAAATTAAGATTATCATAAATTTTATTGTTGTTTCAGGATGAAATAACGGAATTAACAACAAAAATGGTTAAAAAATTTGGTAAAACAAGATATATTGCAAATTTAGGACATGGAATTACTCCACAAACACCAATAGACAGTATGACTGCCTTTGTTGATGCTGTGCATAGTGCAATTTAGTTTTTAATTTGATTAAACTTTATAAGTATATATTATGTTAATATAATTGAAACTTTTTATTATTTGGCTATTTTTATGGAATAAAATTTTTTTTACTACTTAATTTTGAGATTGTTTTATTGTAATAAATTGGATATAAAATCTGAATACACTGCATAAGAGCAATGTAGGTCTAGTGATTATGAGAATTTATTTGAGAAAATAATAGTATCATATGAGCTTAAAGTCAATAAATTTCTACAGTTTGCAACAAACTTATCTTTTACTAGCTACAGATTTTACTAACTGAGCTCCAAGATTCTGCTCTTTATTTTCTGCAGAGAAGCGTTCGACTATCATCTTGGTTACACAATCCATCTTTACCTCCACGCAGTGTCACCGGTAACTCGATTACGATATAGGTTAGTATGCAGGTGATAGAGGCTAAAACATTGGGCTAATGTGCTTGTCGAGTGGTTGAAAAAAAATTAACAGCATCTCTAGTGCTAGCTGTGGATTTGTACACCACTCTACTGAAATAAAGAAATGTATAAACCGGATAATTATAATATATCCTATATTTTCCAGTTGGTACATTTCAATTATAATTATTTGTTGTTGATGTTACATGAATAAACGAGACAAATATAATTGGCATCGCCAATTATTGTAGGTTCATGGGAATTGTTTAACGAATCACAACATAATATATAAGTATTTATTAAATAGAATTGCAAAATAGCACAAAATTACAGGAATATAATACAAGAGA
>JANSTX010054898.1:0-10613 GCA_027564355.1 Penthetria funebris | reverse complement strand
TCTTTAATATATACACTGTAGGTTGTAATAAATGTATGATGAATAGAAAGAAAAAGTGATTTTTTTTTACATAATTTTACTATGTTTAAATGTCGTATAAGAATAAGTTGTCTCCTTATTTAGACACAACAAATAAACCATTCAAATCTAATATCAATTAATAAAAAAAAAGAAAAGTATATTTTCATCATTATATTCATAAAGTTAATTATTAAATGAATTGGAAGGAATAAAAAAAACAAAACCACATGCGGGTGGTACTCTATAAAAAATATTCAAATCTTCTTCAAATTATTTTCGTTTATAAGAAAATATAAATAAATATACAAACATAATACATAAATTAACATCATATTAATCTATTTAATTAATTCTTTTATTGGCTAAAGAGTTAATATTGACAAAAATCCCATAATACTCGTAATATGCCTATTTAGTTAAGTTTAAATTTCTTGCACAGTAGTTTGTTAGATAGACTTGGCAATGTTAAAATAGAAGAAATATTGTGTAGTTAATAAAAAGCAAAAGGGCGTTGTTGTTAGCAGCACCGAAAAAGAAAATCTACTCTATTTGTACACACCAGCCACGAAACACCACACACCATAATGTCATAATATTCCATTTTAGTCACATAGAATCATACCCATATATAATACACAGTAGTAGTACATCACACATTTTATCATTCATTAGCCATTCTAAGAGATAGCTGCAAGGAATTCTTAAGCAAAATGCCTTTTATTTATCTACAATTTTTGTCCAGACGAAAATAGATTTATTATAATTTATGTATAAAATAAGAAAATTGGTATTTTAATATTTGTTTTCTTGCGTTTTCTTTTTGTTAAATATTTTTCCTTGTGTGTACAGTGTTGTATGTGGCGTGTGTTCCTTCTCGACACTTCGTAACTGTTATTTTTATCATACACAACAATATTTTACTAATATGAAAAATCTTTTACTTCATGATGCCCTCTCCGCATTGTGTGCTTGATTACCCATATGGTTAATGACAGGAAACAATAATATATATTTTAATATTTTAATATAAAATATCAAGTCTTGTTATTTTATTAAATAGAGGAACGCGCTATTGTTTATTATAACAAACTAGATAATTTTATGTAAACATAAAAACTTTGTTAATTGATCACAAATTTCATGTACATTTTATAATATTAGAAGGTAATTCAAATTATTTAATTAATAATCGTTATGTATGTAATTAACTAAGTTGAGAATAAAGAAGTATCAGTTACTATTTAATTATTCCTTTTAATTTGTTGCCAATAAGTTCAAGTTTACGTATACTAATTTATTATATGTTTGTGTAATGCATTCCTATGAAAATGAACAATTAAAATAAATTCAAATCTTTGTGTATGCATAGGAAAATATTTTTAAAAAACAATTGACTCTAAATTTTGGATGTGTAGTTAGTCCTTTATTGGATCTTAATGACAATGGGTGTGAATTCAAACAAATAGTCCACAAATTGAAGTAAATTTTAGTTTAATTGTGTAAATAAATCTATTGACACTTAAAACCAGTAAAAAAAAAAGTATTGTATCATCATCTTGAAACATTTTCATCCTCAATAGCAGTGTACCATAAATGTTAATCGAATATACGAGTACTTGTATTCAAAGTAAACGTAAAACCATGTAACTAATAATTGTGATTTTTCAATTGTATTTGATTAATTATAATCAGCCACTATAGCACATAACTCTCCATTTAACTTAGTTTGTTGCCAACCAGTCGACCCCATCTAACTTAGTTTGTTGTCACGTGTTTTTTCACCCAATCGACAAACACAATATTGACGACATTGTTATATTCATGATAACTTATGATAAGAAATATGTTGTATTTAAGTTGCCGGTAACATCGCATGAAGGTAAATGAAGGATTTAATTCAATCTAGATATTAGTCGTCAAGGTTGACAGGCTATGCACTGCTTACTAAAAAAAAAACTCAGTCAATTTGCAATTTATTTGGATTTAGAAAAAAATATTTGTCTGCTAAATGTATCATAGATTATATAAAATGTTCAAATTTTATATCTATTGGTACACGATACATACTGACATACAATTTTTCAAGGCATAAATCAGATATTATATGGCAATCATAGTCGGCATTTTTAATTAATTTTACTTATTCTTAATTCTTATATTTTTTGCGAGAAGGACAAATATAAATATGAATAAAAAAAATAAACACATTCGTATAAATGGTATTGCACGGAAATTTAGGGCAAAAATAATACTCAAAATTGATAAATGCATTACAATCATTGGTAATTTACCTATTACTTATTATTTTATAGGTTCCTAGGATTTTTGATGTGTCTAATAATAAAAAAACGGATGTTTTTTTTTTTTTTATTCTTTAATTTATACATTATCTAATTTCGATATTAAAAACAAACTTTATTATAATACGATAGTACCTATTAATGACTGAAATATCTCGGGTCTAATAGGCCGTGAATTCCAAATGTTTCCGATACACACGTTTGGGATAGTTGGTCACAAATTATATTTATTCTCAAAGGTAATTACATTGATTTGAAATTGAATTTCAAAAATATACAATGTAATGAACAGTCTAGCAATGAGACTATAGCTGAAGCTACAGAATTTAAAAAAAATAAAACTTAAGTCACTTTGAATTCGAAGATATTGGAAATAAAATGCTTGGATGCTGTTTACTGTTTCAATCAAATAATTTTGTCGAAAAAATGGAATAAATAATTTGAGAACTAATGATAATTTTGAGTTAATTTTAATCAATCCACATAAACAATTCCAACATACTAATTCACGTCATATACTTGGAGTGTAAATTATATTTCAAAATATTGAATAATTTGATATAATTTGGAGATTTAGATAAATATAAATTTTTATGCCTTATGGATTCATGGATTCATCTAAGTTTCAAAAATTATTCAAAGAACTTTGTGAAATGCGGGTTCATTATTTTTATTTTATCAGGAACATTTTGATAAGATTAAATTAAAAATGGATTGTTAATTATTTACAATAACAAAGTATTTAGTGGAAAATTAACTAACGATTTTTTAAAAATTTTAGGTAATGAGTTTTAAGAAATTTTTCCGACAGCAATGATTGTTGAAAGAGATTATTCCTGCTTAAAAAAAAAATTAAATCGATTGTAAGAATTAGTATGTATCAGCATCGTATTACAAATTCAAATTCTATATCAATAAATAAGGAACTGATAAATTGCAGATTTTTACATCAAAGTCATTGAAATATTCGATTCAATGACAGAGCGACGAATAAATCTGAAATTTAAGAATTCAAAGTTTTAACAATAAGCTTCTTTTACTTATTATATTTTAAAAAATATGCAATTCTTCAATATGCTCGGTTGGGTCTAAAATCTACCAACCACACATTGGTTATGAATGCAGAAGTGATACGTATTAATTATTTTTTTTTGATTATATAGACTCAGCTCTCAACTCCTACATAACACGTAGTGACAACCGGATACTTTCGACTCAAATTTTTTTTAATTGAATGGCGTCAAGTTATGAGGGAATTGGTGATAAATGTTCACCCAGTATTTTGTAATAATGCAAAAACATTACTATAAAGTTTATATTATTCATTGACATATTTTGGGGTAACGGTGCCTACCTAATTTTTAGATATACCCGGAACAAAATGAAATAAAATATATGGAAATATCTGGACGGTTTTTTGTTTTCATTGATTACTCAAGTTATTAAATAAGATCTTATTAACGGATAAATTATTTTAAATAGACATAATATACTTTAAGTAATTCTGTTAAATAAGTTTCTGAAGACAATACAACAACATAAAGATAAAATCTTCTTCTTCTTCCTTGCCTTATTCCTTATTTGGGGTCGACCGCCCTCCCAACTTCTCAATCTATTTCTCCACCAGCTTCTTTCTGTCTTGTGTATCGTTACTGTTTGCATTCAATCTGTTGCAATTCATAACCGATAACCACCATAAAACTAAAAACACGAATCAAGCTACAAACAATGAGTTTACTGTTTATGATTCATTAAATTATAACTCTTTAATGAAAAAATATAAAATATTTATATTCATTATAAGTATATACGTACACATATACTGTCTGTTCCCAAAAATAATCGTTATCAATTCAATTGTATATTCCTGATAACGTTATAAAAACAATATTTGTATTACGGATATTATAAGAAAATTGTATATTCAAATCTTTGTATTGAAATAAAATATGAAATAATTTTTAAAATCAAATATACAAAAAGAAACAATTTTATTCTCGAAATAGTACTTTTTATAATAAAGTCAATCGCCTTGTCTCTCTGTACATTTTCCATCAATCAATAAGTTCTTATGAAAGAAAAACCAAAAAAAAAAAAAAAACGGTGATGACTATAAAATTTTAATCAAAACATTTATTTTGGAGAAAAATTAAATTCCAACATAAAGAAGAAAATGAGATAAATGAATGCGAACAATCTAGACGAACTTATGATTAAGATTTATGCAAATGATTTCATGGAATAAATGTATTTAATCGAATTACTGTGTATCATCAATACCATCTGGCCAAATCAAGCAAAGGCATTGATTTTTTTTTTAAGCAGTTCAATGAATTCTGATATTAAGCCATATGAAAACAATGTAATTAAAATAATACGATAATTTTAAGATTTGCAAAATAAATTTTATGAGTCAGTCACGTAGGATTTTTAATATTTTAGTACACTAATGCACTATACAATAAGTAACTAGACTAACTCCTACAGTCTTATCTTTATTTTAACTCCATACCTATAAGTACATATTGATTTTATTCAATATATTGTTATTGCATTATTGAATGTAAATTATTTAAATTCTTTTAAACTAGTTTTATTCAACCTCATTTAGTGTTATTTTTTTCATATATTTACGTTGAATTGTGGGAACAACCACCATACATACCTACTTTATGTTTTCATGGTCGATGTTATTTTTAAACATTTAAAAGTTGTTGATTACAAAAAAAAAAAAATAAAAATAAAAAGAAAAATGATTTCACTTTTTGTTTTTCCAAATGAAATTTAATTATGTCTATTGTTTTTGACTTGAAAGAAATTAGAATATCATAACAATGACAAAAAGTGCAGATTAAAATGTATTTTCTATGAGTATTTTCTTTGGTTGATATTTATGGCGTATATATTAAAATATATATAGAATACAATGCTAGAGAGTACAGACGATGCTTTTATATAGCCTAGAGACTATAGTGCCTTGATATGTACATTTATTTAGTTCACATTAGCTGTTATTAAAACGTAATTTTATCAGTACACCAGGTTGATGAAATATTTCAGATAATGAAAATCAAAACACACATTTCCATAATTTATTGCAACAATTCTAATAAAATGGATGTGACAATAACAGCAAATAGATAGAATTTTTACTAGTTCATTTAAAGAAGTCACGATCATTAGCATATATAATGTAATGAGTTTGATTCAGTCGGGTAAGTAGGTCGTTAATTTAAAAAAAAAATTTATTTTTTTCCGATATACTCTGGCATAAAAACCAGACAATTCACCCACTCCCCTGTGGTTATTATAATCCACACTCACATGCAATCTCACAAGCACTCTAATATCATTCATTCAATGACGCCTGTCTGCAAGACAACAAGACTTAAAAAAAAAACTTATTTTTTTCCGATATACTCTGGCATAAAAACCAGACAATTCACCCACTCCCCTGTGGTTATTATAATCCACAATCACATGCAATCTCACAAGCACTCTAATATCATTCATTCAATGACGCCTGTCTGCAAGACAACATGTACCCTCTATATATCTATCAGAGATTTTAATATTCCCTTGCCTAATGCAGAAAATGACTCTGTTCCCTGAATGTTTTCGGCTGCGCCTAGTCTTCAAAGGCGTCAGATCTATCGTTGCCAGCGATTTCTTAATAGTCCTTCACCCAACATATTGTAACGCATTCTAAATCTAGAGTAATTCAAAAACTCCGCACGATCCATACAATTGATTACCGTATGACGGTCGTGGTAGCATATTGACAAAGCGCTAGTCTAGTATCTATCGTCATAGTTCGAGTTCCGATTATGGATAAAATTTATACAAGTAAATTTATCACTTTGTGATTTAACTTGAGTTGACAAATTCCTTTCCCAATGAATGTGCTGGCGGATAAAATAATATTATCTGTCTGTCATTCGGAATTGTAGGTTAATATACTCTCTTCAGACATAACAGATGATAATTATGTGTGCGTATTTAAAAAAAAAATAATATAAAAACATCAATAGCGTACGTGAACAAGTGTACTTCAGTATAAAAATGTATTGCAGCCAAGTCTAATATGACATTCTGTGCTGAGAGCAATTGCAAAGATGCCCGCACATCAACTAATCCCGACGTGTCTCTTGTATTTGCGCCATCACCTATGAGTGTGGTATAGTATTTGTCCATCACCAGCCTTAGCCTATTTATACAATTCATACACAATTTTAGATTCCCATGAAATCCAAAATTTTCCTCCTATTCTCATAAACTGTTCCTTTGTGATGCCACTGAAAACACATATATGTTTTTAACATAATAAATGATGACTATTTTGATCAAATCAACCACAAAACGTACGGAAAATGTCCAAATGCGATTACAAATCCTCAAATCAGTATAAATATCGTAAAACTAAGTTTATAAGTTAGTTCTTTTGATGAATTAAACTAAGCCAATGTTTACTGATTTATTTGTGATAACATTTAGATACATTCCTCCCCATCCCAATTATAACACAAAACCAATTTTAGTTTTTTTGTATTCTCACAAATTTATTTCATTTAAAAATCAAAACAAATTAATTATTCAATTTAATAAATTAATTCACATTTTGTGTATCCTTTTTCTAGAGCCGATAAATTAGATTATATAATGTATCGTATGGGTCTATTGGCAACATTACGATCACGTTGCAGAGGTGGTCAAACAATTGGTGTTATGGTAACGGCATCACATAATCCCGAACCAGATAATGGTGTGAAATTAGTTGATCCAATGGGTGAAATGCTTGAAGCAAAATGGGAAAAAATAGCAACCGATTTGGTGAATGTAACCGATAATGATTTACAAAAAGAAATTGAAAAAATAATAAAATCAGAAAATATTGACATTGGATCGGCATCGACCGTATTCGTTGGTATGGACAATCGTTATCACAGTCCTGGTCTATTGAAAGCGGTTAGCGATGGTGTTCTAGCATTAAAGGGAAAAGTCAAATCATTTGGTATTGTTACAACACCAATGTTACATTATTTTGTTGTTTGTTCAAATACAAATAGTGCATATGGTATGGCGAACGAAGAAGGTTACTATTTTAAATTAATAACATCATTTAAAAATCTTAGAGGTACTGAATATGAACGTGGTAATTATAAAAATAAATTATTATTTGATGGTGCAAATGGTGTTGGTGCTCGAAAAATGATACAATTTTTAAAACGTATGGATAATTGTCTTGATGTTCATGTTTATAATAGTGGTGAAGGAAAAATTAATCATGAGGTAAACAGAGCAAAAAAAAAAAAAAATTGTTGTTTCATTACCTTTTAAAATTCTATATTAAAAAAAAATTAGTTAATTAAATTAAAAATAATTTCCATTTTTTGTTGTATACTCTTAGTGTGGTGCTGATTATGTTAAGATATTACAAAGGGAACCGATTCGTACACCAGAATCAAAACCATATACACGGTGTGTTTCAATTGATGGTGATGCCGATAGAATTGTCTATTTTTTTAAAGATGAAAATAATCAATTTTATTTATTGGATGGTGATCGAATAGCAACATTAATTGCAGGGTAAGTTTATTGTTTTTTTGTTTGTAATTTTTGTTATTTATATATAAATTAAATATTCTTGTAGATATTTAATAGATTTGGTAAAAAGATGTGATATTGATTTGAAAATGGGATTAGTTCAAACTGCTTATGCAAATGGAGCATCTACAGATTATATTCAAAATAAATTGGTTTGTAAAATTAAAAAATGTATTTATGTAAACTAGAGAGAGGTGACAAAATGAGTGGTCGACTATCATTTATTACTACCACGCTGTGTCATCGTTAACTCAATTACGATATATGCCAGTAATTGCGCTGTATCGACGTTGGAAAAAATAGTGTTAATGTTTTGCAAAACCGTCTCAACAGCAAACTAGGTGGCTGCAGTTTTTTGTACCACTCTACTGAATAAATATATAATTGATTCTATATTTTCCAGTTGATAAACTTTCAATTATAGCTATTTCATTTCACATTTGATGTTACATGCTTATTGGAAACGGTAAATTAAGTTGAAGCGTAAAGGTTTAGAGTTTTTTTTTTTTTGCTAAGTAAAAATCGGTCGCAATTTAATGATATTATTTTTGGTTTTCTGTACAAAACCAAATGTACCATTTGTTTTCCTTTGGTTCAATGAATCACAATTCTGTTCATAGTGATGTCGATATTCATTTATATGTATTACAGTATTCATATTTAAATTATTACTAGCATTAAAATGAAAAATTCAAATGACACCCTTATAGATTATATTCATTCAATTGCCGTCCCTAAAAACAACAATTATCAGTATAAAAATTTTTGAATATTCTGTGCACACTCTCGTTGATTTGTTATAAACACTAAATAGACATATTAGTTTTTCACATATTATTTTTTATTTACTTGACGTAAGGTCAAGACAGATAATAGAAATAATTTTATATTATTAGAAAATTTAATTATTTACAAAAAAAGAAAAAACCAATTTTAGAAAGTTCCAGTTGCATGTGTTCCAACGGGTGTTAAACATTTACATCATAAAGCTGTAGAATATGATATTGGTATTTATTTTGAAGCAAATGGACACGGTACTGTGATTTTTAGTAATAATGCAAGAGATTTAATTTATGCTGCATCGAAAAATATAGAGTAAATTTTTATTATATTATTTTTTCATATGTGGTAAAAGACACAAATTTTGCAGATTAAATGAAGAACAAATTAATGCTGCCAAAAAATTATTACAAACAATGGATGTAATTAATGAGACTGTTGGTGATGCCATATCAGATATGTTATTAGTTGAAACAATTTTACATTCAAAAGGTTGGGATGTTAATGATTGGTATGCAACATATAATGATTTACCAAATATACAAAAGAAAATTATGGTTTCGGATCGTAATGCAATAACAACAAAAGATGCTGAGCGTATTTGTGTGACACCGGAAAATTTACAAAATGAAATTAATTATTTAGTTGAAAAATATCAGAATGGTAGAGCATTTGTACGACCATCGGGTACAGAAGATGTTGTTAGAGTTTATGCGGAGGCAGCAACAAAAGAAGTGAATATCATTTATGAATTTTATTTTATTCAATAATTTCATTTTAAAAAATAATTTTAGGATGTTGATAATTTAGCAACAGAAGTATCAATAGCTGTTTATCGATTAGCCGGTGGTATTGGTACAGAACCGAAACCAATTGAGAAAGTTATAAACTCACATATGTAATTTTTATATTTATATTACCATAAATGCAGAAGAAGAATAATAAGAAAGAAATAGTCGAATCAAAATAGTTAAGAAAATAAGGAATTTAAATTTTGTTACCCACAAACTGGAATATGTACTACCATTTTTAAAAAAATAGAAATTAAATATTTTTTTTACAAATTAAAAAAAATGTAATTTAAAAGTGCTTGAAATCGAAAATTTTAAATTTAGCAGAAACAAAGGGCAATTAAACAAACAAAGAAATTAAAACTGTCATGTAGTTTTTTTTTTTTTTTGCAAGTTTTATGTTTTGTAAATGTTAATTGTGGGCTTTTATATCTGTAGAAGTATTTTTTAAGGCTATTAAAAATATTTTTATAATTGATTAGTTAAGCGATAATATGTACGTAGATCCAACGAAAGCGAAATACTTTGCATTCCTCTACACACACAAACACACACCGACACACACTGCCAATAATATTTTTTAAAACTTTTTTTTTATTGAAAAGTGGTTAAAAATGTTCTTAAATCAATTTTTTATTGCTTTTTACTGTTATTGAAAGTACTAATTATATATCGAAGAGAACAGATTAGAGATTTATTTTAGTTATATATTTATATATTTAGTACAAATATAGAGAGAAAAAGTGTTATTTTTTATTTCTGTAAATTTACGGGTTCATTTCAGTTATTTAATTGTTAGCAGAAAGTTAATAGTCAAAATATATAAAAGATATACATAATAGGTTCCAATGTCCCCCACATACACAAGAGCTAATATGTTTATTATTATCATTTTAATTTTTAGTTTTAACATCTTTAAGATGCAATTTTTAGTTAATTAAAAATTAATAACTTTGGATATAAATTTAATTATAAGAGAAAATATCAAATTAAATTATTAGTCATTTTAAAAATAATATTTTTTCTAAATTTGCAAAATGAAATAATAAAAAAAAACTTTTTAAAAACTTCAACGAACAAAACAGCATTTTTCTATTTAATAATCTTCTCTATCAGT
>JANSTX010054897.1:0-10613 GCA_027564355.1 Penthetria funebris | reverse complement strand
ACGTAAACGTAAAACTAAAACTAAATGTGATTTTACCAGTATTGCCAATAATAACAATAGTTCTTCCCCTAATAATATTATTATTAATAATAATAATAATAATAATAATAATAATAAAAATAATAGCACCAGTGGTACTAATAAAAATATTAATATTAAAACGTTAAATAGAAACCAATTAATTGCAAAACGTGATCAAACGAAGGCTATTAATGTATATTCGTATAAATCAAATAAAAATTTAATTAAAGTTATGAAACGTTCGTTGATACCAAAAAATATAATTTTTAATGGCACTTTTCCAATTGATGCACCATTTTCAAGTCGTTTTGAAGCATTTAATGATATAAATGAATGCAACGAGGAAGAATATAATAATGATGATGATGATGAGGATGATGATAAGGATGAGGATGATGATGATGATGATGATGATGATGATGATGATGATGATGATGGTGATGATGAGGGTGACTATGAAGATGAAGATGATGACTCTGTATCAGATTATGATGATAATTTTGAAAATTATAATAACATGGCAAAAGATATAGAAATGAGTTTTCAGAAATTTGATAAATTTGTTTCCACACGGAACACAACAACTAATTATTGATGACTAATTGAAAAATAAAATAAAAAAAGATAGTAATTTTAAAATTCGTATAGTGTTCGAAAGCTCTATAACATAATAATGAAAATAATAATAAAATATTATTAATTGTTTGAAATCAATGTTCTAAATCACTAGACTAGCACGACGGTAGACCTAAGTTCGAATCCCATTGTAGACAAAATTTATTTAAAATAAATTTATCACTTTGTGATTTAACGTTTGGTTGACAAATTCTTTGTACCCATGAATGTGCTACGATTAAAATAATATCATTCGTAGGTCATTTGGAATTGTAGGTTAATTTATTATCTTCCGACATAATAGATAATAATTTATGCACATTCTGAGTGCCGTATTCAATAAAATGAATATAAAAAGGTTAATAGCCTACGTGAACAATAGTGTACTCTAAAAAGAAATTTATAAAAAAATATATATTTATTTAAATTACTTCAGGATTGAAAATTGTACTGGTTGAAAGAGTCTAGAGTATATATCGCTATCGGGAAGCTATATACAGTTCGATAAATGATTAAATAAATACATATTACTTTAAATATGTTTGATTATTCGAATGTAGTACATCAATTAAAAGATAACAATTAAATTTGACAGTCTTCGGCGTTAAACATTTTAAGTTGTAAATCAAAATGGAAAGCACACTATAGAAACTGTATACATACTATCACCTCATTAAATAAGAAACCTATTAAAGCGATAAATTTTCATCGTGCTAAGTACAATAATTACACTTAAAATAAATTGTACAGATTATATGGTAATGAAATAACAGTAACCGTTTAATAAATCTGTGAATTGATTTATTTCTTAAACAAAAACCTAATGGAGAAGACGTATAATTAATTGATCGAATGATGATTATATCTGGAAATATAGTAGGTGGATAAAGTAGAGATGTATGGAAATTCATTGATTTTTTAAATTTCTACAAATATTTATTCGAGGTTTGGTTTCGAATATAATTTTTTTACTATTAAAAAAAAATAGGTTAATCAACTCAACCTTCTGGAACCGCAACTCAACTCATTCGTCACTCAATAATGAATTAATTCTACAAAACAATAGCATAGAGAATATTTCTCTATTCTCAAGTTTTGTCCATTCTCATCGCGCCAATTTCCTACAATTGACTATTTTTATTGTATGATTGATTAGATTATTTAAGCATTCTGGACAGAACAAATTTTTTTTAATTCTATTAGACTATAGTCTTTGATTATTTAAGCATTTTGGACAGAACAATTTTTTTTTTAATTCTATTAGACTATAGTCGCTACTCATTACATTCAATTTGTTGTTTTTTTTTACACACTCATCATTGCATTTGTAAACTATTTCAATTATTCATTTATTTATTTTTAATAAAAAAATCATAATTTAATATAAATTTAATAATCAATCAATAGCTCGATTGCATGTACTATAACAAATCTATGTATGATTTATGCATTTTATTAAAGTAAAGTATTTGTTTGTAAAAATAGATAAATTTGTGATGAACTTTTAAAAGATTTCTAAATATTTATTCTGAAGCTGGGTGTCCAATGTGTGCCTTCTTAAAGATTGTCTTTTCGTCTAGACTTTAGCCTTTATTCTGATGATGGCCATAAATTTAAAAATCTACATACCAGTTTGGCCACTTTAGTTGTTTGTATTCTCGTAATAAATTAGTAGTGAAGATGAAAAAGGCATGAAAATCTAACTATAAAATAAATTAATCTATGCTTATCCTAATTTAAATTCTTAAACACATTTATAAATTATTGTATTTGTTTGATTTTAAGTTTAATTTTGTTACATTAAACTAATCACCAATGCACCGCACCCACCTTCATCATTCAATACAATTTTTTTGGTTTTTGTTTTTCGTTCCAATATAAAAAATTACAATTAAATTTTCAGTAGCATTTAAATAAATTTTTGAAAATAATTAATATTTAAACAGTTTATGAGGGGTGTCCTGTGCTATGTGTAAAAATTACAATTTTATTTTGTAATTAAAATATAGAAAATAATAAATGTAATTAAAAAAAAATTGTAATATTTCACATTGTACTCAAATTTGTAAATATATTCTCAATAAACTTGTTTTTGCAAAGAAAATGTTCAGCGTTGTTATTGATTATTTTATACAATACATCCATGTTTAATAAAAGTGCTAATCAATCATTTACAATCAGTATATTGTCAATTTTAATTTAATAAAATTATTGCATACGATAAAAGAAGCCAATTGTTAATTTGCGTCTATCATAATCTATTTTTCATTATCCATTTAATTCTTACATACATCATCATTATTACTACCATTACAAACATCATATTAGGTAATAGTTTCAGCAAAATTAACATAAACTAGTTCGTACCTCAATCCAATAAAATGTATATTTAGTTCTTAGGTATTGAATGGAATTTATATTAGAATAAAATGTATTGACTAGCATGTATGAGTTTACTAATCAAATATAGTAGCTTGCGTTATCACTTGCAGATTTTCTCTGACATGACACATTTAAAAGATAAAACAATTTAAAACATGAATAAGTTCTAACTTATTTTATTCAGAATCATCATAATATATACGCCACAAGTGTGCATAGGGGTAGCACAACATTATTAATTTGCCTATTTTCAATACGCATATAATAATACTACATAACTGCATACGTTTCTAATATAATTTCTCTGGGAAACATATTTTTAATTTATCAAAGATGTGAATGATTCGATAAAGTGTTTGTAAAATTTCACAGCTAGCTAGTTTGTATTATAGATTAAGATGTTTCTTCACCAAGTAGTGGTACAATGGTGAGACAAATATAGGGTGAATAACTTTAAGGTGTTAGTTGGTCATTTCATTCAACATCGCAACAAAGGAAAAGTTTCTAAATTAATAAAAACAAAATAGTTTAGACAGAGATATATTATCTGAAATATTAATTAATAACATTTTGTTCAAGAGCGAACATCAATTACAACCTTCATCATCATCATCATTAACTTAACTTTTACGCTTCAAGGGCGTATAGGACGGTATTCCGTTTCTTATATATGCATGCCACATCAACTGTAAATTCAAAAATAGATATAATTAAATTTTTACCACTGAAAAATATAGGGTCAATTATAATCATCCGGTTATATATTTGAATAATTCAGTAGAGTGGTACATAAATCCACAGCTACATAATTTGTTGTGAAGATGTGTCTTTTATCAGTGGACAAGATTCGATATTAACAACATCCTTTTTGTGTCAACACGCCTTTTCTGGCTTATATTCAGGTCGAGATACCAGTGTTATCACGTGGAAGTAAAAATGGGTTAAGTAACATTAAAGTAACAATTAGAAAATTGTATTTTTGTAAATAATTATGTTAGTTCTATACTTGTTTGATTGTAATTAAAATAAACAGACATAGGCTGATGAGGTGGACTTATCGTAACATTTGCAGCAACAGAAACTTTTTATTATATTATATGTTATAATATATATTGTTAATCAAAAATACAGCTACATCCAAAACATATAATGCAGATTACGATGACGATAAACTACTATTTACACAAATAATTTATATTAACATTATCTGTTTAATCTGTACCATGTATTTCTTTTTTAAATATTGCCTGTAACTATTTTCTATAGTATCTTGTGATTTCACTTCTTATTCTATTATATTTTTTTAATTAATTTAATTTATTCAATTCATATTTATATATTTCTATATTATAAATTTAATATAGTTAACACCACCTGTTCCAAAAATATCTATGCCAAATTCTATGTCTAATAAACCTGGATTTTATGATGATGAACCTAGTGTAACAAAGAAAACTTCTAAGGATGATGATAATAGTCAAGTAGATAAAAAGAAAACATCATCAAAAGAGAATAAAAATGCGAATCAGAGGTTTGTAATTAAATTTTAATAAAGATTAAAACGAGAAAAAACAAAAAACAAATATTTTCTATCTAAATGCAGTTCAAGTGCTAATGCCGGCTGGTTCGGTGGTATTTGGAATAAACTATCGCTTAAACCAAAAAATCAAATGATTTTACCAGACGATAAAAATCCATCGGTAAATTTATTTGAATTTTTTTTATGAATGCATATTAATTTTTAATCAACTGTTAATAATTTAGATTGTGTGGGATGCTGAGAGAAAGAAATGGGTGAATACAGAAGGTGATGTAACTGCAGAATCAAGTTTTAAGCCACCACCAAAAATGGCTGATATATCTAATACTTTAATGCAAAAGCAACAAAATCAACAACAACAATATAATCCACAAACAAAATACAATCAAACAATGTCAGATCAATCAGTACCATTACTACCACCTAGCTCTAGTCCAGGATTGAATAATGATTCAATAAATATGCCACCAATTCCAATGCATGCTACTAATGCAATACCATCGACTGTACCAGTAACTGATATAAACAAAATTCCTAATCTACAGTCTAATATGTTTAAAATGCAAAGAAATCGAAGTAATAATCAATTTTTGTGTTTTTTTTTTTTAAATTATGAATAATTTCATTACAATGAAAATTTTCTTCTTTATGCAGCATTAAAAAAATCTTATGTTGATGTTTTTAACCCATCTGGTGCTGCAACAAAACCACTGGAACTTATGGCTCCTATAATACCACCGGTGACTGTACCGCAGACTGGATATTTTATACCTGGTGCTGTTTTAACGGGTAATGATCAGCAACAACAACAACAACAAGATCCATCTCAAAGTGATGTAAGTACTATTTATTTATTTATTTATTATATTATTATTTTATAAAATTAAGTAAAATTTGAACTATTAAGTTAAGTTTTGATGTAAGTTAATTTAAGTATTAGTTTTCATAGAGTGTATATCAGCCTGGTTGTCATATGGAACGTCAAACCAATTGGAGCCATTTTTTGCATTTAAACTGATGTATTTTCTTAATAATTTAACTTATCTCTCCAAGATGTGTAGAGCTAACACAACTACGAATTATATGATGCCTGACTACAAAAAGTGATTCAATGTCGAGTTTTCGACTAGAAACTAATATGAAAGCGCTTGTTTAAAAATCACATGCAGACATTTGGAAGAAGAGGCAAACGTCTTATATACTAT
Organism: Penthetria funebris; assembly: GCA_027564355.1. Taxonomy (NCBI): domain Eukaryota; kingdom Metazoa; phylum Arthropoda; class Insecta; order Diptera; family Pleciidae; genus Penthetria; species Penthetria funebris. The sequence goes on along the minus strand of JANSTX010054897.1, from coordinate 4,850 downwards.
GCCACATTTCCGTTAGCTATTATTGTTTTACGTTACACAATATATTACAAATGAATAACTGATTAAATATATCTGATGGCAGTTTTCAATTTGCCCCTAGTTATGTTATATAATGGCTTAAGTAATAAAAATAAAAAACATTTTATATAAAACAAAATTTTTAAAAATCTACATCATAAGTCTGCTGACAGACAATCACGTTGCTGCGAAGTGTTATTCTTATGAGACACCTATGTATAGAGTTGTTCATATAAGTCTCGGCACCCATGAGAGCTCCGACTGACTTTGCCTTAAACACGTTAACAACCATTGCCATTACCAAGTCAGAAAATGTATTGTATGATTTAATACTGTACAACAGTTTTAAGTTCATCCGCTTCAATAATATTTATTCAGCCAAAGAAATTAATTAGTGATCTCTAATTTAATTGAATTGTTCTACCATTTGGAGTGGTTAAATATTTTCAACTCATAAAGAAATTTACAAAGTAGCAAAATGTAATACATACGCAACTGTTTGTGTACTTTATTTATATCGTTTTTTTTTAAAATACAATACAAATACTGGGAGTTAAAAATAGACATTATTAAAGAAAGGCCTTTGAATTAACATATAGGTAATAACAACAATCAGAATCTTTTGTTTGTACCCTTAGAGGTGTTCAAATTTTATTAACTTCAACCTTTTTATTAACTTAATAATTAAATAAATTAATTAATTATTTCATGACTGAAATATCATTTAATTCATAAAATCAATATCATATTATGCTACCTAGCAACCGCTCAATGTGTATGGTCATCACAAATAGAATGAGTTGTTCATTTAAAGAATTATTTTACACAAATGTGCCTAAAGTATTAATTTCGTTTTTTATTGTATTCAATTTTATTAAATTTAATTCTATTAAATGCTATGAGTGTACATAGTTTTAATTTAACAAGTGATAGTAAAGGTGATGGTGACGATTTAAATGCCGGTATACAATTAAAAGCACCGGAATTTTATGATTATGAACCAGCAAATGATGAAGAATTTCAAAATGCAGTTAAAACGTCTAGTTATGGTAAAAGAAAATCAACAGGATTTGGTCGTGCCATTGCAACTGGTATTAGATTAAGAACGGGAAACAGTACGTCTGGTGGTAGTAATGAGCGTCCTATGACAAGACCACCAACAGCATTAACCCGTCCCGTTGGTTATACACCTGAAGCGGCTACATTATTTGATTCATTTTTACGTAATCGTTCACCAAAAACAACACAAAATATTATTTATGATGTTAAAAAAACTGATTCACAAGAAGAAAAATATAAGACACTTGAAGCAAAAATTTCCAATTTAATAGAAAAATCGATTTTAGAGAGTACTGGACCAAAACCAGATATAAAATCAGCATTAATTAAGGCAAAGGAAGCCTCATCTTTAGATAGAACACTGTTACGTTTACGTGATCAAAATGATGGTACTGCTTTTCATAATTTTGATTTAACATTTTCGGTTTTATTTAATTTGGCAAATGTCTATGCAAAAAATGAAATGTTCATTGAGGCATTGAATACGTACACAACAATGGTAAAAAATAAAATGTTTTCAAATGTGAATCGTTTAAAAATGAATATGGGTAATATATATTTTAAATTGGGTTTATATCCAAAAGCTTTGAAATATTATCGTATGGCTTTGGATCAGGTGCCCAGTAATCAAAAGGAATTACGACTGAAAATTAGTCATAATATTGGTATATTATTTATTAAAATGGGTCAATATTCTGATGCGGCTACAAGTTTTGAATTTATAATGTCCGAATGTGCTGATCTTAAAACAGGTTTACATTTAATACTTTGTTATTATGCATTAGGTGATGTACAAAAAATGAAACGTGCCTTTCAATTATTACTTGAAGTACAAATTGACTTCGATGATGAACAGAAATTTGTAAATATTTTATCAGATCCAAAGCATCAATATATTTTAGATGCAATTAAATTAGATGAATTATTTCAATTAGAAACAAAACGTAAACGTTTAGCTGAAAAGAATATTCTAATGGCAGCCAATTTAATATCAGGTGTTATTGATGAAAATTTCAATGACGGTTATACGTGGTGTGTTGAAATCATTAAAAATTCATCATATCCAAATTTAGCAAATGAATTGGAATTGAATAAGGCAATTATGTATTTGAAACAACATGAAGTTTCACAAGCTATTGAAACATTAAAATATTATGAGAAAAAGGAACCGGCTATTGCATCAAATGCTGTAATTAATTTAACATTTATTTATATACAAATGAAGGATACAATAAATGCAAATCGGTATGCAGAAAGTTGTCGTGAAATGAATGCACAAAATCCATCTGCGTTTATAAATAGTGGTGTATGTGAAATGATAATTAAAGAAGATTATGAAATGGCAAAAAACTATTTTGAAAGTGCATTACAATTGAACAGTAAATCATTTGAAGCAATTTATAATTTAGGACTTATTTCAAAGAAATTAGGCCATTTTGAGAGTGCTTTAAATTATTTTCGTAGAATACATTCAACGGCCGGACATAGTTTACATCCACATGTTATTTATCAATTGGGCAATTTATATGAATTATTACGTGATTCAAGTGGTGCACTTGAATGGTATATGCAATTATTGGGTACAATACATATGGATCCGGGTATATTTCAAAAAATTGCTGAAATGTCTGAAAGTGAGGGTGATCGTCAACAGGCATTTCAATATCAAAGTGAATCATATCGTGCGTATCCAACGAATTTACAAGTTATAACATGGATTGGTTCACATTATATTGATTTACAAATAGCCGAAAAAGCTATTTCCTATTATGAACGTGCTGTGTTAGCAAATCCAAATGATCCATATTTTTTATTACGAATTGCCGGTTGTTTTCGTCGCATTGGTAATACACAAAAATCTTTACAACTTTTTCAAAGTATTTTAAAGCGATTTCCTGAAAATATGGATTGTTTACGTGGTTTAATTCATTTAACACAAACGTTAAATCTTGATGAATTACATCAAAGATATTTAAGTGAATTTCAACGTATTGAGAAATTAAAAGAAACACGTCAAAGAATTGGTAGTAGTCGTCCGACAACGACGACATCATCAATAATTAATTCACGGAAACGAAATAGTGGTCGTTCGTCATCAAAACTTGCTTCTTATTCTGAAAATAATAATAATAATAATAATAGTAATCAACATGTATCGTTTAGTCCAATTTCACAAATTGGACAAATTGAAACGTTAAATTCACCAATTCAAACATATTCGGATCCATTGGGACCGCTTGCAGAACGTCCCCGTACTGGTAAAGTAAATGATACATCGTTAAAGGAAGAATCAGATGAGGATTTAGACGCAGATGAATTATTACCTATGTAGATGAGATGAATGGACATCCAAATATTTATTTATTACTAATATGTAATCTATTTTTATAACAACAGAAAGTTTATAATTTTAGTTGTATATTTATTGGTACTAGACCCTTTGCCTGACCCTACGTTATTCTTGAACGACTGTTATTTGCCAAAACTTTTTTTATGCAAAACCTTACAGGTTTTTAACACCATCATCTCTAAATATTTTCTCACCATTAACCGTAAGGAAAGATGTTATCTAATCAATTTCTGTTTTGCACCCGAATGTACATAAAAAATATCACTAAGATGTGGAAACCTATACAAAATACACAAAATTCCACATTATGAATCATGATATATACCAAGGTATTCTCCATATCATACTATGCTCAATATTATCGAATGCCAAATAACATATATAATGGTGTTTGTCATCAACTAATCAACTGTTCACCAATAATTTTTGATTTATTCTGTTCTAAATCACTGTCTGGATAGTTTGTTTGCCAAATGGTTGTTTAAATTTGTTGCATAATATCTTTTAAATGTCTTTTAAAAAATTATGTTTATTCCGCCGTACACTTTTACCGATTCCTTTTACCAATTGACCATATTGTGTCCCTATTCATATTGCTGTTGTTAATTATACTTTTGATTTGTCTTCTTCTCATTATTAGATTCCAAATATCATCGTCACTAATCTATACCATTCTTTCATAACTTATGAACTCAAAGAACATTTTCACCAACTTGATGTGTCTTTTTAAACATTGTTCTAATGTCTTGTCCGATTTCGTAAGCGTAAATTCATTATACATTATCCAGCCAATGTATTGGTGTACAGGTTAAAATATTGAAATACGGCAGTTGATTGTTCACGTGACATCCCTTCAGATTACCAGATGTTTGGAAATTATTGGTGATATTGTTTTCAATATTGGTTTTAGGCCCTGGGAACAAAGTTCCAAGGGTCTGTGTTTGATTCCGTTCATGTAACGCAAAGAAATAAACATCTCAGAAAAAAAAAAATACACAGAAGTGCTTTTAATTGAAAAAAAAAGTTGATTTAAGCATGTCCGTTCGTCCGTCCGTCCGTCAGTCCGTCCGTCCGTCCGTCCGTCCGTCCGTACGCACGATAACTTGAGAATGCTTAGAGATATCGCTACGAAATTTTGCACGTGTCACTTTTATCTGATTTGTGAGGCTAAGTTCGAAATTGAGAAAAATTGTAGTACTCCTTCAAGTACCTCCCATACAAACTTTTTACTTCTTTTAGATTAAAATTCTTTGTATAATACATACAGACTTCAAATTTTACATATATAACTGATACTATAATTGAAAGAATGTGTGGGAGTATAAGCATTATCGGATTACTCCTTCGAGTACCTCCCATGTATATTGTGCACGATAACTTGAGATTGCTTTGACATATCGCCATGAAATTATGTACGCGTCAT
>JANSTX010054896.1:0-10614 GCA_027564355.1 Penthetria funebris | reverse complement strand
ATCGACAAAATCGCATAGCTGTGGACTCATCAAGCTGAAATTATTAAAATCATAACCAATCTGATTCTTCGATTGAGGTAAAACACTTAACAAATAATAGCAAATCCACAGTTCCACTACTGTAGCTCATAATTTACAATTGTTTTTAAAAAAAAGCATATTTGTGTCAAATAAATGTATATTATGAATGATGGAAAAATCTTTTAAAAAGTAGTACATTTAGACTATAAGTTCAATTGCATTCCAAAACAAATAAAACTGTTCTTTTCTTTATTTTTGTTTATATACTCATAATATATTAAATTATTAGTATTATTATTATTATTATTATTATTTCATTTCCTCTGGCCTTTTTTCATTATTATTCTGACATAAAAGTCTATTTTAATTCATTGTTTTTAACCATTCTTGTGTTATTCTTTTTTCTCCATAAAAATGTTAAAATTAAATATATGGAAAATAATTCATGGCACGCAATTGAGATAAAATAAATATTTGTTCTGAATTACTTCACAATTCAATATGTGTACATATTCATTCATTCATTTTCTAGTACATTGTACAATATTGAACTCTGCAGAATTCAAATGTTAAATAAAATATTTATTATATTACTTTCAAGTGTGTATACATAAGTATTAAATATTTGCAATAAATTCTGGGATGGGACAATAAATTTGTATTTTAATAACGTATTTCTTTAACTTTAATTTTTTTTTTTTTTGTGTCTCATTGGTCAAATTCAAATAGTTTCTTTAGACTATTAATGGTAATTTACCTAATTAATAATTATCAAAATTTTAGTTCCTGTGTGTCCTGTAGATGACATTAAAAATCAACCACACCATGATTTAAAGACTCCATAGTAGAATATCAATCATATTTTAGGTCAAATATAAAGCCAATGAAATTATAACTACCAAAATATGGAGATTTTGTCGCCATTACGCTATTTTGATTGTGAATTCGATGATAGGTAAATAAAAAATTGTTGCAGAAATTCATGGGCGACACATGAAAATATGATTCTATGAAAATGAAAATAGTAAATATTGTCAAAATTGAACAACCTGTCTCAAACTATTATGAGTTGGGGTTACTGATTTTTCATAATTAAAACTAAGACGAAAATAGAGACAAATGAAAATATTTATTATTAATAATTATAGTACAAATATGAAACGAGTTCAGTTTTAATAAAAAAAAATGTCAGACGTAAACTAATTCCATAAACATATATCAGGGTGGACAGTATTAAAAATGAACTCAATTCAGAATGTAAAACTTTGTGAGTAGGTGGAAGAAGTACCGAGCTAGTGGAGGTATTAATCATAAGAAATATAAATGTAGTTTTTATTCAAAATCATAAAACTTGGCCATGATTATATACTCTTTATTTAATGGTGGTGAGCTTGAAAACGATGTAGGAATATTTTTCAACCGATACATTAGATATTGATCGTCTTATAACAATACTATTCAATATACCTATTCAATCGCAGAGCTAGAGATTATATGGAATGATTTCGGAACTGTTTGCTAAGAAAATTCAAAAAAAATTCTTTATGTATAAGAAAAAGAAATTTGAAATACCACACTCAGAGCAATCACAGAAGTAAACATCAACAAAACTTGGCAAAGAATTCGTTTAACTTACGATTTAGAAATGTTTAAACCAGCAAAATGTGACGCATAACGAGCGGTAGCTATTGGAATATATAAATCTTCGTCATGAGTCAGACGACCAAAAAGAGATATACAAAATTGCTGCACAAAAATGCTACAGACATAAACGACGTTAAATTCTTAAGAAATTATTACGGAAAATTTTTCATTGTTTAAAAATATATAAATAATAGGCAAAAGCAATATATCAATCAGCTACTGATATTGGACATCAATGTCGTTAGCAAATTTTGTAAATGGTAGTTAAACTGAGCTGAGAGGTCATAAATTTTAATTACATTAAGGAATGTATTGAAAATTGCTCTAACTACAAAGGTATTCAAATTTGGAAATGATTTTTGTCGTACAAAATTCCGTGATTTAATTAATATTTAAGAAAATCACTTTGGGTTCGTTCGTCCATATAGGTTTTTGTCAATTCAATATATATTCCGTTTAATGATTAAAAAAGTACAGAGATAATAATAAATACGTTCACATGGCATTCATCTTGAGAAGACATTTGATTAATTTCCTATGGAAATTTCATTTGAAAAGCAATGAACTGTCACACTAATTCCAAACTATACCTTTGCCATCAAAGAGATAAAGGGTCTTTCATTGGGTAGAATAAAAAATTGAAATAAAACAAAAAGTGTGAATTGTACACAATTTTTTATTTTTTTTTTTCATTTTGAAGAATATTAAGCGTGTTAAATTGTAATGTTAAATTGAAATAAAATAAAAATTATTAAAATATTTCATTTAAATAATTGAAGCACCCATATAACTAGCATCTGGTTAAATTGTGAAACCATCTAAGTCACTCAATATTTCAGTTTTAATACATTAATAATTTTATACATCTTTATCACTATTATGCAAGACAAAATCTTCTTCCATGGACTATCTTATTGTTTGTAGATGACATACTTTAATTGAGAGCTATATATGACACTAAACGAATATGCATTTTCCATTTAATGACAATTTTTTCTGATTTTATAAAACACGATCATATTTTAACGGTCATTAACCGCTACTAAAAAATGTTGATATTTGAGATTAGTTAACACAACAACGTGCTAATTGATATTCGTCTTTATTCTGAATGAATGCTTCATTGTAACCGACTGGCCGGAGTAACAATTAGGGGACCGAATTTGAAACGACTTTATTCAAGGTAATTTAAAAAAGCTGTACCACCTGTATATAATACCAATATAATCAATCACAAACTTGACGAGAAATAGATAGAGAAGTTGAAGGAATAAAGGATAATGCAAGGAAGAAGAAGAAGATGAAGACATTAATTAATATTTTAGTTGATGAAACATCATTTCAATCTGTATCAAATTTATTGATCAGATATTTTCTCTATTATTCAGTTACTATATCGATAGCCACCATAGATATCCATTCATATTTAGTAACATTCTCATTCGACCTACTATAACATAAATTAAATCATTAATTTTTTAATAAAATGTATAAATTTGATAATTCTTGTCCCATAATAATAAAATTTATGTACACTTACACACAATAATAATAATTAATTACATAAATATATAAACAAATGTGTTTTATTTAATTATTTTAAACATATTTCTCCTTTCTCCATAAGAAAAAAACAAAAGACCTAAAACGACGAAACTGAAGAATTAAGGAAATTAAAAATTATTTTTTTGTTTTCCGGTATGATTGTTTATATTTTTTATTCAAATTTTTATAAAAATTTTGTGATTTTATTATTATATAAAAGTTATTATTTAATTTTAAAACTCTTGATATTGATATCGTAACTGTACAATATTCTGTTTCAAATTTATCAACACTTTATATGAAATAAATCACAATTTGTAATTATTTTAAATTATTCAATGATTGCTTTTTTTAAGAAAAAAAAAAATAGTGGAAACTTTAAATCAGTTCCTGTTTAATTTGGCTGTTACCGTTTATGATATTTAAATTTAAAATTCTTAATATTTTCTTTTCCAATTTATTTATTACACAACACTGTGCAACATAAATTATGATTACAACAGGGAAATTGAATTTAAAAGAAAATAAAGATACAATGTGTAATTTTATGCAATACAATATATATATATATATACATCTGAGAAAAAATTATATTCTATGAGTAATGTTCATAATATGTCGGTTATTTAAAAAAATAATAGAGATTTTCTATTAAAATCACGAAATACATAAATAATATTATATTATAACAAAATTAAAATATCATCAACAAATATTTTAATGCATATTAAACTGAAAACCTAAACATATATGTATTTTTCAATGTGAATGCCGTCACGTTTGAAAATAAATAAAATAAAATTAAGAAAAAAAAAATGATGTATTTTGAAAGAGAAATGAAATTTTATCTAATCTATGCATAATTCAAGAAATAATTTAATAACTTTATAGTAATACCTGGATATGCCAGACATGGATACATAAAAGTAATACTCTTAATCGTACATAATGTTAATGATATTATTGGAAATAAATCAGAATTGCTTTTTATTATTTTTTATTTTATACATTTTTTTTTCACATTTTACTTTTTAACATATAATTTTACATGCCTTTCTAATGTTAGATTAGTTTACCATTCAATCAATCGATTCTTATATGTACAATAACGATCTATATATTAATGCATAACACATAAGTGTATAGATAAATGGTGATCGTTTAAAAATATTTACCAAAACTAAATACTATTTCTATTATTTTGCATAGAAAATTATGATTAAATCATTCACATCTTCCTGTGATGCATTTTTAACTTCATTCAATAATTTTAAAAACAGAATAATAGATAAATTATATAAAATACTATCCACTCTTTTGCATAACAGTTTTAATGCAATTTATAAAATTTAATTTAAATTATAATGAATTAAATATAAATGTTCATTGAGAAAAAAATAAATAAATAAAAAAAACTTCATTCAATTTATTGATACGTATAGGTAATTATGAATTTGATCACTTTTGATTGATGTTTTAAATTTTAATGTATGCACTGATGAAAGGTAGTGTTTTATATTACATAGATCTTATATAAAGGGAAAGTTGTTTCTTCCATATATTCTGATATTAGTTTTCATAATAATTGAACACTTTTACTATAGTAAATAATTTAATAATTTAAACTACTATTTAAAATATTAGTGTGTTAAAAATTTCACAAGAATATTTTCTATTAAAATATTTCAATAGCCAATTTATTATTATCTTATCTGTACATACGAGTATCATATATAACTCAATTGATCACGATCCATGCTCATAATATTGAAAGGATCACTGTTAATCGTTAACTGCAATCAATTTCCAGTATATAAATATTGTGTCGATTATTAAAAACTGTGCAAATTATTGTGTTACTTTAACAATCTATAAAATTTATGACTGATCAAGATTTAAAAATTAAATTTTCTTTAAATTTGTGAAACTTTATATATAATACTGAATTCATATCATATTCTTAAATGAAATACGATTCGTCTGGGCAAAAATTCTTGATTTAGAAAATCCAAGTGTACAAGCATTTTGGTGAATTAAGTGGATAACCTATATCCAGATGTTGCTCAACTTAAAAATCCAGCTCACCGGGGTACCGGCGGAAATACGATGCATATATATAAAAAAAATTATATTATATTAATTAGTTATTTATATAAAAAACAATTAAAAATTTTAATTATTTACTCTTTGATATGTTCCGCACAATATATGTTATCGGTAAGTGTACATAAAAAGCTCAACCGATATAATCGCATGATTGTAATATATTTCTAAAAAATTCAATTGTTTTTATATGTAACAAAATCAATTTTCTTTTTCCTATGCCTCGAAACCAATTTACTTAATAATTCATTTCATTATTTATTTTGAATTTGAATTATTTAATAATTGACATTCTTAAAATGAATTTACAATTAATTTTTAATTAATTTAAAATTTTAATAATATATGGCAAGATGGTGATGATGGCATAAGAAAATTAATATCAAAAGAACCTTCTATATCAATTATATATCCAATTATTCCTATATTTAATTGAATTTCTCGGATGTTAAGATAAAAAAAAGATGATGATCGATCATTTATTATTAATTATTAATAACAATTTATTTTCATTTCACACAATACAAATAACACTATAAATAATTATTAAATAATAATATACAAGTATTAAGGTACTTCATATGAATGAATAATAAGAGTACTGTTTATAAATTATATACACTGTTTGTCAGAATGCCTTTGATGGTAAAGTACCATGGATACATGCGGTACAATATAATAATTTAAAAGAAAATCTTGCTAACAACTAAGTCATAGGTTATTTTAGAATTTATATGTAAAAGTACCAGTATATGTAATTGTTTATTCGAGACATATTAACAATTTTTAAAATAGAAAATATATGTAAACATTTGCGCGAATTTTAAATGATAAAGAAAAAAAAAACCGCAAGTATAATAGCATCTATACAGTCAGCTACCTTTCATTATTAATATACCCATAGAGAAAGTAACTTATTGAATTCAGAAAATATGAAAGAAAAACTGTTTTGATCTTTTGCAAATAGGTTATAAACAAATTAAACTTACCTTTCTTCAACAAAAAACGCAAAAAAAAAAAACAATAAAATAAAAAAATTATGAACAAAAAAATCATGTGAAACTTAAGAACCAAAATTTTAATTAAAATAAAAATACTATTGCCAGGATGATAACATTTTGATTATATTATCTCTTCGCTTCTCTTTTATAAGGTAGCACTTCCTAAGTCACTCAAAACCCATATTTTTACATTAAAAGTATTCATATTTACATTCCATAATTATGTCTAAAATGGTAGTTAATGGAGTTGATCAACAGATAACTACCTCTTCGCTGGCTCAGCATAAACGTGAACATAGTATATGTCTGTGGATTTGATGAATAAACATATCACCAAAAAATTAGCAGTTGTGGATTTAAAAGAAATATACATATACTCAAGTTGATACAGAATAGTTATCAGTTTCTAAAAAGTTGCATTTTAATCATTCATCTACCAAATTTTATGGTGTAATATTAAAATATATTTTATGGACAACAGAACTTAGAATTGTGAAATATTTGTAAAATACAGGTTATAGTGGATGCCTGCCGAAATCCTATATATAGTCATAATTTTTGAATTAAAGATATTTAAAGCAAATATTAATGTTTGAGGAAAAAATACCTGTATTGCATGTAAATGTGCTACGTAAAATTGTTTATAAAAGTTAAATCTGATTGTTTCTGATTAGTTGTTGACAATACATGTTTCATCGCTTTTCTTAAATTGAAATCTTTTTCTGTCACTAAAACATTACATGATTGAAATCAATTTATATAATTAATTAAACTATTTGCATTAATTATAAAATATCATAAATTGTAGGTGGTTAACAATATGTGCTCGTATATTATAAAATTTCATTTTAAAAGCTTTCAAAATTAATAAATCAACTTATTAATGATATATTTAAAATTTAAAACAAAACGATTCCTACACCATGTTACATATTAAAATACGGGTTGTTAATTTAATTAGGATCATTTAAATCATTATGTTAATTAAATTTTATTCATTAAATTCCTAAATAAAATTGCTTCTTTTTTTTTTGGCAGTTGTTTTCATTTAATTTAAACAGTATAATTATGTTTGTTGTTAACCTTTTACAGATACTAGGACTTAAATAATAACTAAAACTTTGTATAAGTGTTATTATTAACACGGTTATGAATTCCAAACATATTTTACGTAAATTATTTTGAGACGAGTTCACCTTGAATTTTCCCATTTTAATATGTTTAATTAATAATGAATTTTTACTTAAAATATTTGAATATAAAATCAGGTGGGAAAGCAAACAAGAACATGTCTTTTTTTTTGTTTTTTTTTTTGAAAACACTGGTATATTATTGAGAGTGGTATTATATTATTAGAAATAATTCAAGAAGGTATCATAAATTTTAGAAATGTATTTGCCATTTATATATAAAAAAAAATTACTTTTGTATGGTTCCTTATATCATTGTATGAAGTTTTTTTTTAAATATAAATAAAGTTTTGAATGATCATCTTTAGGAGGTTGGTAATTAATTGTATTGAAATTTTAAAGTTTAAATTAAATATTATTAAAAAATATAAGATAATTTGTCAATTTTGGCAATAAATAACTCATTAGATCATTAGAGTCGTAAGACAGTTTAGCTAGCGATCATATAATAGAAATTAACTTTGGATAATGGATCGGATATAATTGATTACACGGTTAAACAAATGCTCTTCGAATTGCATGATGAAATATAATGTCATTGATTCTATTATTAATAAAAATTAACAAAATCATGATCGACTCCTGGAAAAAAATTCAGTAAGGACACGTAATATAATTTGTATGATGAACAGAAATTAATATAATATTTTGTAAAAACTAGAAAGATGATCATAAATGAATATAGACAGATCTCATCAAGAACTTCTTAAGAATAGTTAAATAACATTCAAAATTTGTATTCAAAAGCAGAAAATTCTAATGTATGGCAATTTCGTAATTAACCAATGTTCAGAACAAACAATTAAAATATTAATGAATAAAAAACACCCAGACATTGACGATATTTTAAAAGAATGTATGAAATTCTGTGGAGGAAACCTCTTCAGGGAAATGTTCATATTTTCATTATTCAAATTATTCAAATATTTAACCGATCAACTACTTGGTTTATCCATACATCAGAAACTAACTCAGTTCATATTATATTTATACACAGAAAACGATAATTGAGTAGGTAGAATTTAGTAGATCAAATATTAAGTTAATTAAAAATAGAAACAGCATGAATTCCACTAGAAAATTAACCCAATGATTAAATGTTAACATACATATTTTTTGGACGAATTCGATTTTTTTTTTTTTTAAATTTTAAAGTACTATTCCTCTTGGCATTTTATAATATATGTATCCAATGTGATTTTTTATAATAATTCAAGATTCAGCTCTGCGTGGGATAAAGACGACGAATTTTATAAGATCTGTCTGAAATACACAATAATATTTCTCAAAAGAACTCGGTCCATCTTTCCATTTGTGTTCTAATATACAAATACCTCTACCATCTGTGCCAAAACAGTTTTTAACCAATGCGAGCATATAAAAACAAGAGAATTTTTCACATGTCCCTCATTCATCATATGTCAACACTTATAAATAACATCCAATTTTTTATTATTGTGCAAATTATCTTGATGAATTTAATGTGTGCAATCAAAATGTCTATATATCTATTTTTTTATTTTTTAATTTATAATCAAAAATTATTTGGGTTAATTTAGTCATTCAAAGAATTTCAAATAATACCAAAAAATTTGGTAAGGTTTGCATAACATTTTGAATACGAGTATATGTCGCGATTTTAATCAATTTGCATAGTTTTTATTTTTACATCAATCAACTCAATTAAACAAGGTAATACAAAGTAATACAAAATAAATTTATATATTTAAAAAAAAACAAAAAAAATCAAAATAAAAAACACATCAAATTATGCAATTGATAGGTTATTCACCTCAGCATTCGTGCTAATTTAATATGCATGTTTAGCACTCAGTGTTTAAGTTATAAGTAATTATAAAACTATAATAAAAGTATGTGTATTCATTTTTAACACTATATTTTTTACAATCAAAATTATGAATTTAAAATTAACCATCAATCCTCCTCCTCATCATTTTCATCATCATCATCATCATCATCATCGACATCCTAATCATCAATATCGTATGAACATGAGCATTCCAATAATTTCTACTTTCACTTTCTTTAACTCCAATAACCAAAATTAAATTATATTTAAATGAAAAAAGTCGTAAAGTTTTAATAACGGAAACTGAAAGTAGATGCACATTTTTATTTATAGTCAAAGTATTATAACTGCTTCTGCATACTTCATGTGTGCATCAAAAATGTAAAGAAAAGAAAATGTTGAAGATGGAAATCTTCATCAACAATAAGTAATTTTACTTGTATTTTCCCAAGATTTATTTGTCTTTGATTTTTTCTATTTTTCTCTTTTCCCATTATTTTAACCTTTAACAATTGTGTGTATATTTGAATTTTTTTCAATTAAAAAACAAAAATCATTTGTTTTTTTTTTTTTTTGCATCCAACATTTGCGTGCGAGCATTACCATCTTTGATGGGTAATGATGTTGATGGATGTTGATGATTCGATTAGCAAAACAAAAAAATATGTACTCTATTAGCATGTACACATGGTAAATATTAATATAAATGAAGATATTGTTGCTAATAATTACGGGAAATGTTATGGATGAGTTTAATTGGTCACGTTCAAATGATATTATTACAACTTTATAATATTTTTGCATTTATGAGCATCTAATAATCATAGCATTATAACAGAAGATTGTTGTTATGTGCTTGTTGCTTGGTGCAACGTAGGGAAAAGGAGAATGCAGAAAGTTTTGTAACGTAAAATGTGTGAAATGAAATGATCGTCTCAACAATTATATCAGCGAATGTAAATGCATTAAAAGAGTTGCAATTTGCAGATATAGGTGCTGATCACTGGATTATGATTTAATTTCTTTTTTTTTTCATTTATAAATTCTTTAAAATTTTTAACTTTATAATCGTAAAATAATTTTTCTTTTATGTATCGAAAGTTGTGAAGTTAAAATAGATGGCAAATTATTAAGCAATTATTTGAATTTACAAAATTCATTAATTTGCATATTATTTTAAATGTAATTTTTAACATTTTTATTTTTGGTTTTTAATTTCAATGAATTCATTAATAATGGCAAGTGATATTTATTTAATATTTATACTTAAATGTAATATGAATATTATTAAAAACATGTT
>JANSTX010054895.1:0-10614 GCA_027564355.1 Penthetria funebris | reverse complement strand
TATACTTTTTTGATGTTAACAAGATTTTTTTTTTATTATAAAATTTATTTCTTTATATATTGTTTTAAATTGAAATTAATGTTAAAAATTTATTGTTTTTTTTTTTTTTTTTTTTTTTTTAATTAAATTTAAATTAATATAATGAAAAATGAGAATATCATAAAAAATAATTGGAAAATATTAAATAAAGTGTAGTTAAAAAAAAAAAAATGTATATTGAAAAGAAATGAAGAAAACATTTAATTGTATAAATGAAAATAAAAATAGAGAATCATATCCATGCTAAAAAATAATAATTTTTAGAAAGAAATTATTAAAAAATAATAAAAAAAATAATTAAAAATATATTAAAAACAAATTTTTATTATTGGAAT
This sequence comes from Penthetria funebris, assembly GCA_027564355.1. NCBI lineage: Eukaryota > Metazoa > Arthropoda > Insecta > Diptera > Pleciidae > Penthetria > Penthetria funebris. Next base: position 10,240 of record JANSTX010054895.1, on the reverse strand, counting down.
TGAAATCAGATTGCGCGGTGTTAGTTAAAACAAAATAGATTTTAATATTAGTGGGTAAAAAGGGAACGCATTGAAGAAAAAAATTTGAAACCTTAAAACATACAATTTTTTTTAATTTTTCAAATGTAATGCCCATATTTTAACGTAACTGTTTTTTTTTTTTTTAACAAATTTATTGAAATTTTATTGACTATCTTAAATGTTTTAAGATTCTAAGCATTAAATGATTGTTTTTTTTTTTTTTTCTTTTTAAACATATATTTTATCAACGAGTTTTCAAAACCCGCATTCTCAAAGCAGTTTAGTAGTTTACAATTGCATAGCATCATTGTTTCCGATAGTAATTTTTTGTAAATTTTTGATTAAACATTTGTAATTCGTGAAGATTGTAAAGGATGTTGTTGTAGTCTTTTTACCAACTTAGTTAATTATATACTGTTTTGATTTTAAGTTATTTGTCCATATATGTATGACTATTATATTGTAACAATTGTTATCAATAACTACCAATTAATCTTATTACTGTTATTATTAGATTATCTTATTATTTTATCTTCACTGTTAACAAAGAAAGATTAAGAATTTTTTTTCTGCTCATTGCTTCAAACATTCATGGATTATACGCCTAAAAAAAAATATTTTTGTTAATAAGGAATTACAGTGTTGTGCAGACGAGAACTGTTAATTCGAAATAATTATTTTATTCCAATTTATATTGATCTTATATAATATGCGTAATAGCTGTTTGTGAGCTTGCATATGTATATTGTTGATTGATTGAAAATGTTCACTCTTGTTTATATGAACACTTCGTTAATAGAGTAATTTAGTAGCTCTAAAATTTATATTTAGAAAAAAATTGTTACTAATTATTAGGTGCTCATTTATTCTTCTAAAACATACAAATACTTTAGAATCTCGTAGCACAAATATTACAATCAATAGTTTTGTTTTTTCGCAATTTATTTTTAGCGATTTTGTATTAATACTATAAAATTAATATCAGATTAGTTTATTAATTAAGTATAATAACATCTGAAAGCCTAAATATAATTATTGCTTATCATTAATTTTAATTTTTTTCTCATATTTACTGCCATTTTTTATGTGATTTAATCTTTTCTTCCTCTTTTGTTTCCATTATTTATTTACATTTTAAATATATTAATAATAAATTTATAAAAATTTATATTTTATTATATTTAAAGTTAAAAGAAAAATCAAAACTATGCTTTTGCATATTAGAAAAATTCATTATTTTTGTTATAATAATATTTAAATATAATTTTTTTTAATTATGTACATATACGAGTAAGTACTCGTTATAATTAAAAAAAAATATTAATAATATTCATATGTAAACAATATATGTATTTATACTTATTAATAATAGTATGGAATAAGATATTGTTGAATTTAAAGTGAAAATAATCAAATCTTACTTATGTGCTAAAATGAGTATAAGTACTTATAGTAGTAAAGATAATGGAATTCTAGTCCAGATAATGCAACGGTAAATTTCTACGTACATTTTAAAAGTTTCCTGAAACCATTTCCATATATACATACATAATTGACAACTGAAGCAAGTATTAAATCTATTTTGAAACTTATTGAAAGTTGAACATTGCTATAGTAGATTTTGATCAGAATTTCATGAAATTTATTTAACGTTTTCTATTTCTTAAAAGCTTTTGATATTTTCAAAAAGTTTTTGCTAGTTAATTAGTTTAAATGTTTTTGAAATTTTATAAAAAAAAAATACTTCTGTTAAAAAACATCACCGCTAATATTATCTGGATTAGAATCATCAAATACTAAGTACTTAATTCCCGCCATATTGTTGATAATAATTTTTTTGTTTTTAAAAAACTATAAGCAAAAACATGTACATTAAATTTTTATATTAAATCTTGTTAAAAACAAGAAGAAAAAAAACAATACCTTTATTTCCGGACCAAATAACCTTAAATATTTACTAAAATCTAATCAAATTAAATAGAATTGTTTTCATATTTATAAATTAAATGAAAAAAAATTATATTATAAAAAAAACTTATTAAATATAAAAAAAAAAAAAAACAAAAAAAAACAATATTTAATAGATTTTTAAAACTATTTACAGCTTTATTTATTTATTTATTTTTTTTCTTTTTTTTTGCAAATTTATTGAATTGAAATTACTAATTGACTAGACTAAAATATTTAACATTAAAACGTTTGATATCGATTTATATCGTTGATACGAAAACATCTCACCAACAAACTATTTAATTGGAAATTTCCGTACCACACTATTAATTATCATTTAAATGCATAAGCCTTACTTCTTCTTATTCTCCATTGTCATATTCCTTAATTCGTTATTCAGGTTCGGCCCTCCTACTTCTCAATCTATTTCTCCACATGTTTCTCGTCCGGTAAAGCCAATTATAAGCCAACTATATACGCATTAACTTTCCAATCTATGCATTACATAATCGTAACATCTTAACATCTACTTTGTGTGATTATATTGGTAATGGGTGAAATGTTTGTGTACAATTAGTTGTTCACCTGTTCTTTAACGAATCCGAACTGGTTTTCTAAAATATTAATTAGATCACGGAGTCATGTGTTCGAAACTATTTCCCATATTTTTAAGGTGTGTGAAGTAAGTTTGATTCTTTTGTAGCTAGAGTAATTCTGTAAATCTCCCTTATTTTTATATAAGAAGTATATAGTTTCGTCTCCATGAAGATCTTAGTTAATAAATTTATTAACCATTTATACCCAATATCACCTAAATATTTCCAAAAATCTAATGAAATGCCATTTGGACTAACTGCCTTATATATTGCTTCATTTTTTTCACAACATTTTCAACTTCCAGACGAATTGACTTGCCACAAAATATGATTTGATTTAGAAATTTGCTGTGAAGATATTATAGAAATGGGAAATTTTTTAAAATTGTGATATCATTACTCATTGCTGTCATGTTGATACGATTTATATTATTCCTAAGGTCTCAAACAAAACGAATTCTCTGAAAAAAAAAAAATTGAAATTTTCTAATATTTGATTATTTTCAACAAATATCTAACATTCAAATAACAAAACAAACATTTTGACAATAAACCAGCAATAATAAATTGTTTTAATTAAATTACTAATACTTTTTTCTTTGATGATTTATACTTTGTTATGTCCAACTAAGGATATTCCATAAGATTTTTTTTTTTATTAAAAATATCTCTATGAATTTTTCAAAGGAATGTATAAATTAAATTATTTATCAAATTTATCAATTGAAAATTTTATTGATAAAATGAAAAATTATTATAGAAAAAATAATTTTTCTTGTTTTATTATAAAAAGTCAACTCAACAATTTTCACGTCACTGCATATAGAAAAATCACAAGATGACATTCAATTATTTTTTATATGTTTTTCTTTATTTGCTATTAACCTGCTGGTTTTTGTACAAAATAAATGCTACCTTCTTATAATACTCGTAAAATTGATCATGTAATAATATTATATGTACATAAATTCCAAAGTTCTCCCTTCATTTCTAGTACATATTATTTTTTTAAATTTGTTATACCCTCCTGGGATGCAAAAAAAAAAAAAATATATATTATCGTATTAATGTTTTTCGAAGGAGTGAAAGTCTGTTACAAGTCAATGATTTTGAATTTAGTTGCCATTTTTTTCTGTTTCCTTAAAATTTTCCAATTTTTCGTATTTTATTAACATATTTGCAGTTTCCTTTATTAAATTCAATGTCAATTTTTATTTCGATATGTACAAATAGTAAGACGACTTGAATAGCATGAAATTTAATCATTTTCTCATTCTGTTGTTAAAAACGAGAATCTGTTTAAATCAGGGTTTTGCCATTAAATTTTGTAGTCGTGGTAGCATTGTGGTAAAACGCTAGACTGCCGATTAAATAATATCATATGTCAGTCATTTGAAATTGTAGGTTAATATATTGTTTTTCGACATAACAGATGAATATTATATAAGTACACATTCTGAGTATCGTATTTAAAAGTTAATATAAAAAAGCCCATATGAGCAGGTGAACAGCAAAAAATCATATATCCAATTTCATTTTATGTTGTGCCTGGATTTAATGTAACTATTCATTATCAATACATATGGAATTATTAAATACATTACGTTTTGAAGATGGTATCTATTCAGTTTATCCGTCGGTGTCTCGATGGTGAAAATGATAAACTCCCAATCACAATTTTACATCTAAAATATAAAATTTTCCAAATATTGGGCATTATGTAATTTATTTTATTATGTACGATGTGAAGATCAATATGCTAAGCAAACAATTTCTAATTTGTTTATATAAGTTTAGTTGATACGCATTTGTGTACTTAGCTGAGACCAAAACTTTATCTGAGACACAATACATTCATTTAGCCGAGCTTCAAATAAACTATCTTAATTTTGACTGATTCTGCTAATGTCTTTATGTATAGGTCTAGGATATGTTCTGAAGAATAATTACGTAATATGATATTATTGCAACCACTTAGAATATAATAGAATCGATATATTGTTAATTTTGTCTTTATTAGAATACTGGTCACGATCAGATACTAATAACTTACTATTTAATATTTTTTTAGCTTACTACATACTTTTTACATTACAATAAAAAAATGATAAATATTATAAATGTTTTATATAAGGGAAAATTAAATTTAATAATTTGCCCTGCTATTACATGCTTCCTATACGAAAAACAATTTTCCTAAAAAAAAAAAAAGAGTAAAATTTAAAATAATAAATAAAAATCTATGTACTTTGTATAGGTACTATAAAAAACTATATCAAAATTTTAAATTAAAATATTATAAAATTAAAATTATTATTATAATTGTCGTTAAAACCCAAAAATGTTACAAAAAAAAAAAAAAAAGATCAAATTTATAAATTAAAAATTGTTTTTATGAATTATAAAAAAATTCGATATGAAACTTTGTTTATTATGCCATTTTTTTTTATTATAATAGTTTTTAATCCAATTTTAAATTGACTTTGAAATTCCCAAAGTAATGGTATTTTGGTTTATTTTATACCGATTCTTTAAAGTTAATAAAGTTAAATTACAACCATAACTTTTACGAGATTGGGTGTTTCGATGGAAATGTTGTTGTTTTTTCGGCGATTTCACCGAAATTCTATCATTTTCAATTTGCTTTTCATATATTTCGATTAGATGAAAAGAAAAATATATGGCAATCGATAACAAGAATTTATTCTGCTAAAAGGATGATTGTTATTTATTATATTGCAGCTGTATTTATAATAATTAGTTACATTTTAGCATTTTAAAGCAGTTATGATTATTTAAAATTACAATTGCAACCAAAAATTACAATATAAACTCTAATTATAGATGCTCATACATTACATTTCCCAAATTTAACGGAAAAATGTACATTCGTGGATTGCTAGCGTAAGAAAATTTTCGAAATTCGGCTCGAAGGACCAAACTTGAAGTTCTATATTATATACTTTTTTTTCTATTATTTAGTAAAATTTGTAAATCAATTAAAACATAATATATTTTGTTTATTCTATAGGAAATTATTTTTAAATTAAAAACATTTTGTTGAAGGTAATTTATATGTGAAAATATCAAATTTTAATAAAAATGTGTAAATAATTCAAAATTCAAATTAATTATAGGGGCTGCTTAAATAAAAAACAAATGAATTTGTCTGCTCTTTCTTTATGCTATTTAGGCCGCTTAATATTTATGTTTTTAACAATTCGGCTAATAAAACATATTATCACAAATTTAGCATAAGAAAAATTATTTAAAATTTTATCATCTGTACACCGTACCACATTCATTGATCACCATTTATATATTTTTGGTCCTTTTTTTTTTGTTTTTATTTGTTAAATATTTATGTATTTCTGGTAAATGATAATTATTATTTTTTACATTGATATTACATAATAGAATATACTAACAATTTTATATATATTTTCTTCTGTTCGACAAATAGGTCGATAGCAGAACAGGAAGTTTACAACATAATAAATCGTATAATACTTCTTTATCGAATAATAATAATAATAATAATAATAATAATAATAATAGTAATAATAATAATAATAATTATAATAACAATAATAAATATCAGGAAGATTATCTACAATATCAAAAATCTTCAACTGATAATTTATTAGATCAATCGTCGTTAACGAGACGACGACGTTCAATAGAAAGTCAGGAATCTGGTATTGTTAGTCCACAATTTTCTCAATATTCTAGACAAAGTGCTACAAATTTAGATGATTATATGCAACGACCAATACCAGCCAGACGTATATCAATTGGTGATTTAAATAAACCTGAAGATGATAGTTTTATAAAATCGCCATCTCCAACAATGCCAACAACATCAAATACACCAATTGTTAATGAACCATATACAAGACGAGACATTGACGAAAATTTTGCAATGAAACAAAATATGAGAAATGAATTTTTCAATATTAATAATAATAACAACAATAATAACAATAATGTTGAATTGAAAAAACAAAGACGTGATTCACGTAGTGATTCATCGGATATGGAAACAACAATAATTAGTTCAAATAATATACGATACAGTGGTATGTCTACAATAGAAAATCGAAGATCTTCAATAACACCATCACCAACAACAACAAATAATTCACATAGAAAATCAGTTAGCTTTGATTTAGGTACACCATCATATAAAGCCGTTTATGATAATACCGAGGAAGTTAAAATTACAAATAAGTATAAAATTGAAGATCGAATAAATACGCCACAAATAAAAAATGAATCATATAAACCATTTGATCATCGAAAATATAGAAATTCTTTATCCGATGAAGATGATGGTGGTGCTGGTGGTGGTATTGTCTCTTTTGCTACAAAAACAAATAGTTTTTCATATTTTATGTATCCAACTGAACCAAAAGGTGGTGGTACTGGTATCATTGACAATAATATTGATAATACAAATCGTGATGTTGTTGATGATGATATTAATAAAAATTCAAATGAACGTATTGTTGCTGCACGTGAAACTATACAAAAAAATAGTTATGAAAATACACATTTTAATCAAAATATTAATATACGAACACCAACACCACCATTACCACCAATGTCATCTTCCACATTACAACATCATCAATATAAATCACAAAAACCATTGCCATCATTACCAACTGAAAAACAACATCAAATTAAAGGTATTTTACGATCACCAAGTCCAATGTCAACATCATCCCAAATGTCAACATTAGAATATCCTTCATCGCAGCAGCATACGAATGTACGATCCGTTCATGGTTTTAAACGTGAAAAAATTATATCTGACGATGAAATTGAACGTGAAAATCCATTTCGTAAAGAGTACTTTAAAAAAGACAATGATGCTGATGATGATCATGATGGTAAGAATAATAATAATGATCAAAATAGTGATAATGATAATAGTACACGTAATAAACATTATTATAATGATCAAAATATATATGAAGAAATTCAATATAAAGATCCGTCAAAATTTAAAGAAACATCTGACAGTGAAGGATACGAAAGTAGTAGATATTTTTCTGATCGTGAATTAAAATCATTTCAAAAAACAAATATTAACGATCAATATCAATCGCAACGGCCACATTCAACTTATGAAAATTTAGCTGGTAGAAATTCGCCATCAGTACAAATGCTACAAAAAAATTTCCATTCAAATGACAATTTATTAGATGAAAATCGTAAAATACCAATAAAAAAGCCTGTATTCAAATCGACAAATAATTTATTCGATCAAATTCCAAAGAGGCGACCACCACCAGTTCCACCAAAACCGATAACAACAGCTGTCATTAAACAAGCAAAAGTTTTGCAAAATGATGCACTCTTAACATTTCAAAAACAAATGGAACGTGGTGATTTCATTGAGTATGAACATGATTCGGAAACAAATACTGTTTTTTTGGTATCGTCATCAACAACAAAGGATACGGTTATTATTGAGGATATACAAGATGACGATGGTGACGACGACGACGATGATGATGATGATAATGATGATAATAATAATGATAATGATGCCAATGAAAATGCTGATAAGAATAATGAAAAAGATTTTACAAAAAGAAAATCAATTGAATTTGATTATGATAAACCATTACCACCCGTACCAACATTGGAAATGAAAAACAAAAGTATATTTAAACGTTTCGTAACTATTGATCGTCCAAAAGTTGGACCACCACCACCACCAGTCAATTTGGCCACATTACCATCACGTAATAAAAAACCACTACCTTCGAATAACTCTAATTATACAGAAATTATTGAAGTTGTGCCGGCCAAATATGATACATTACCAACACCAAAACATGTTGAATTTTTACATGAAAATTCGCATGATAATATTTTAGTATCTGAAGATACGCATCGCGAAATGTTATTGCAAGAAAATGAATTGCGAAAAGTAATTCAAGAACAACAACAATTTGAGTATCAACAGCAGCAATTGTTGCAACAACAACAACAATATATACAGAATAAAAATGTTAATCGGATGCCAATACGTAGAGCTCCCGAACCACCGCAAGCATCTTCTGTACAGTCATTTAATAATAATTTCCCAATGTCTACAACAACATTCCAAAATAATCAGCAATTTCATCAGTATGATATTCCAGCACAACATCTACACCAACAAGAACAACGGCAACAGCAACAACAACAGCAGCAGCATCAGCAGCAGCATCAGCAGCAGCAGCATCAACAACAGCAGCAACATCAACAGCAACAACTGCAGCAACAGCAACAACAGAGCCACCACCACCAACAACAACAACAGAGCCACCACCACCAACAACAACAACAACAACAGCAACAACAACATCAACAACCACAATACCAACAACAACAAAACATTCCATCAATGCCACCACCAGTATTATCATCAACACAAATTTTTCCACAATCCCAAATTTTACCCGTACAATATTCTCAATTACCAATGCCACAACAACCGGGATTTTTTCAATCAACAACACCATATCCACCACAACCTCAAATCCATTTTAATTATCCACCATCGGTAGGCACAACTGGTTACACATTAACACAACATCCGGTAACTGCAACTGGAAATGCTGCTACTGCTGTTACTGTTGCCGCTCCATCACCTACAATTGCATCATCCACAAATATTGGTGGTTATCATTTGGTGAGTGATAATTTATTAGGGGCAAATATGCAACAAGGTACTAATTTAAATAGTACACAGGGTATTTTAAATTTAGGACATATTCCATTGAATTATCAAAATCAAAATTTTACAATTCAATCCAATAGTGGTAGTATGCCATTATCATCACTCCCACAACAACAACAACAACAACAACAACAACAACAACAACAACAGATTAATCAAAAATATTCCCATCAACAAATATCCAAACAACAACATCAATCACAACAATTTATTACAAATAATAATAATTTATCATCTTCATCACATAATTGGAATCATAACATTAATAGTAACACCAATGAAGACTATTTTATTAGTAATCATCAGCAAACACATTCTATACCACAAAATTTAGATCAAATTAGTAATTTTAGTAATAGCACAACAATGTCTAATTTTTCATCATCATCTGAAATATTGTCACCAATTCGAATAACATCACCATCACTACCACCACCATTACCACCTTTAAATTCTCAACAGCCACTTTCTAATTCTGCTTCATCAACTCCACACTCTTCATTTTCCTTATTACGTAAACCAATTAATATTAAATCCACTTCACCATCGACAAAACGTCATTCATTGCAACAACAACCATCATTTGGTAAACAAACTTCTGTTTGAAATTGAATTGAACAACCAAAAAACACTAATTAATTAATTAATTAATTAAATTCTGATGGTTAAATTGCACACAATATATTTTTCTTGTTTTTTATTTAAAACAAAAAAAAAAAAAACAAAACCTAGTTTCTTATTTAATTGGCATGTTCATTTTATTCATTTAACATTGAAAATGGAAAATAATGGAAAATAAAATAAGGGAATTTTTTAATTTTTATTTAAAGTTCAATTAATCATTTTCTTTTTTAATTTATTTTACAACATTTTCTACGGAGTAATTTTAAAGGATTATTTAACATTATAATGCTTTTACTACGATATATATATT
>JANSTX010054894.1:0-10615 GCA_027564355.1 Penthetria funebris | reverse complement strand
GAGGCGTTATTTTACATATACTTTAAAAAAAAAAAATCATTTTTTCTGAATGCAAAATTTGTACTTATAGTTATTAGAATCCCTCTATATGGTACTGTTGAAATTATATTTTTAAAAAAAATTAAAGGGTAGAAAAAAATTAAAAAATTATATAAATTTGTATACAATTTTTTTTTTTTAAAAAGTTATAAATATTTTTATACGACAGTTTTGCACACATAATAAGTTGCAGTTCTTAAAAATAAATTGTGGGCTATTTTTAACACATATTTTTTTAAAAATATATTTTTGACAGAACCTTATAGATGAGGTGTTTTTTTTACACATACTCTACATATTATTTTTATCTTTGTCTGAATGCAACTTTTGTAGTTGTATAGTTATTAGAATCCCTCTATATGGTTCTGCAGAAATTATATTTTTAAAAAAGTTTAAAAGTTAGAAAAAAATTAAAAAACCTCACTTTCAATTATTTAAATGTGCATAAAATTATTTTTTTTTTTAAGTTTTAGCTATGTTTATACGAAAGTTTTGCACACATAATAAGTTGCCCTTATTAAAAAATATTTATGGTCTATTTTTAATATATAATTGTTTTTAAATATATTATTGACATACCCTTGGGTTAGGCGTTTTTTAACACAAACTCTGAAGTATTTTTTTTTTCTTTTTTCTGAATGCAACTTTTGTAATTATTGACATTTTGTTGAAGGTCTACCCGATGAGGGCTAAACGGGGTATATGCACAAGCAATACTGATAAGCTTGTTGTCGTGAGCACAACATTCGTCAAACGTATATAGTCACTGGAGTTGAGGACTAGTAATTCTTTCTGCATTTTCGTCATAATTATAGTCACACTTTTCGTTTGTACTGATATTGAAGCCAATATAGTATTGTTGCAGAAAAATATAATTTATATATATTGCGTAAATTTCAAACTAATCTATTGACTATATTTTAAGTCATATTAACGTTTTAATTTAAATTTGAGCAAAATATGAATTTAAATTACAAATTGCAAAGCATTGCTTTATCTAATCATCATACTATAAGAAATGGCATCATAATTTATTACATATTTGAAATTGTTCCTCTTAGACACAAAAATGTATTATCATGTCTACAATATTTATTTACACAAATAAACGCCCGCAAACCACAATATGCCTACACAAGACGGGAAAAAAAGCATTTATGATAGTGCATACTTAGAATACCCACAGGTGGCACACGTTACAGATGTCAAGTAATTTTATTTTGTTTTTTATTTTTTAATTTTGTTTTTTTTTTTTTTTAATTTGTTTTAGTATACAATTTTGAGGCGGCATTTTAATAGAGTAAATTTTGTTCTTGTGGTTCTCACACCCTCGCTAAATACATGACACGCGTAAAAGTTGGCATTATTTCACACGTGGGCTTTTCACATTTTTAAATTGTTGACACTTATTCAATATGTACAATTGTATCTTATAATGGTTAATGACTGTTAATATATAGTATATATATTTATACTTGTACATATCTTGCGTGAGTGTATATATTAAAAGGATATCCCATTTATATGTCCTTAATAAAATATAATATATTTTTGATAGCTGTGATATATGAAGATGAACTTCATTAAAATCATATATGCGTGTATATTTTGATATTTTGCAAAAACATTATTAAACTTTCATAAAATGAATTGTCTTACATACCTTTAATAATTAAAACTAAAATATTATTATGCATTATATATATGGTTATCTTATTCGTTTGTTTAAATTAATGACTTCACTTTTATCTTTAGACACGATGTAGACGCCACCAACTACGCAAAAATGTTATTCGATTTTATACTAATCGATGTGTATATAAATACACTAACGTGTAATTATTTTAAGCATAGAGATGAGTGCCCACGATTTTCAATATTAGTCTAAATTTAAATCTTTCTAAATAGCACAGCCAAATCATTATATTGCCACATATATAATATATGTACTTATAGTAACATATCATAATATATTCTCGTACATACGGTAGCGTACTAGTACATATTTTTAGGAAAAAAGAAGATATTTTTATTCTTTTGACACATCATATGAAAATATACGGCAAATGATAAAAACAATTTGCCAAACGATATAAAAAAAAAAACACACAAACTGAAAACCTAAAAAAAGAATATAAAATTTAAAAGTATTTGGAAAATTAAATAAAAACTAAAATTAGCTATTTACGTATACGCATTCAGAATGTGCTATTCCTCTTCGGCTATGTATTTCTCTACAATCACCCAAAATATGACGTGCTAGAGAAAATCTGTATTTTTAGCCACTGACAGATTATGTAGTGTTTGTCTAAATAACATTCACGTATTCTCTATTTGCGTTTTCTGTTTACATAAATGAATAATAATATAAGGTATGAGGAGATGTTTATGGGCTTGATATTTGACCATTATTTTGTATAATATAATATATATTTATATAATATAATATAAAATATATACTATATAAGAGATTTGCACAAAATGTAAATTTATTATATATATATATATATAACCTTTGTATAACACTTGACCATAAAGATACGTTTTTAATCCAATTTAACTTCAGATATTCTCTTGCTCTTCTTCATTGTATATATAATTTTACCATTCTTGGTCATAGATGATCTCATATGTAAATTAATTTAATTGTTGATCATTTAGTTTCATTTTAAACAAATTTTACACTATACGAGTATATAAATTTAGTAACTGTACTAGGAAAGCTTCTTTCTAGCATATGGCAACAAATGTACTTAGGGTCAAATTCACCAACGTGACTATCCACGGATTTTTATTCGCTAAGTTTCCATTGATTTTTACTCATGGTTTTTTGCTATTCATTAACGCGAATATTGTTGTTAAATATATATATAAAAAAAAAAGAAAATTAATAATATCAATAATAATAATAATAATAATAATAAAATTATACAACATTTTTTTTCATTATAATTTCATTACTGCAGAATATATCTATAGATTTATCACTAAAATCGGTGAGCAAAATAGCGAATAAACAAATATTTGTGGATATATCTACGTTGATTAATAAAACAGTGGATATATCCTTTGATCTTACTTTTAGTCACGTTGATGAATTTGATATCCAAAGGTAATTCAATGAATTTTACTTTGGGTTATATTCCTACTTAAACCCTATTTCCATACGCAAAATTATCTAAAATAGTTAAGAAATTTGTTGAGGCAAACATTTTGGTAAAGTTCTATTGTTTTTGGACAATAATATTAGGATATTCCCAAGTATCCTATGAATGCTGAACTGCATGAGGAGAATATGCCGTTTTTCCTAGCAATCCTAATTGAAGCCAATATAATAATATGTAATAATTTCCAACTAATCTTTAGTGAAGTTCCAAAGTATCCGATAAATTTCTGAGCTGCGTACGGAGAATATACCGTTTCTGCTAAATCCATATTATAATATAAGGAACAAAATTAATTGTTATTGCAATTTGTAAAAATATCTATAGTCAAATAAATTGCAAAATTCCTTCATCATATATGGGAATAGGAAACATAATTATGATTAGGGATCTGATGTTAGTAATTGATCATATCGATTTATTATCGAAATTGAAGTTCGATGGAAGAAAAACACGGATATCGTACTATGCTATAAGATGTATGTTTGCAAAAATTTCATACAAGAATTCCAAATATAATGACGTCAAATTGTCTCTAACAGTAAGAACTCAATTAGACAAAACGTAAACATTGTAATCCAACGCGGTTGACGTCTTTGTTAAATAATGTCAACACAGTCAAGTATGAAATTGACGTTTGAAAAATTATGAATGAAAATTTATCATTTACTATAAGACTATAGCCAATAGTGCTACCCTTTTTTTTTTTTTAAATTTCATAGAGTATTTTAATTCAATACAAATAAAGATTTTGAACATTTTTAATACTTTTAATATTATGTTAAAATACCATATTGTTCAATTTTACATAATGTACTTAGATGTTATTCTGCCATATCCTGATAATATAACTAAAGTATCGCTTCAGTACGAATTTGAGCAAATAATTTATACCTATTTAGAGTGTTAACGAATAATCGTCAATTTTAATGGAAGTTGTGGTTAATTACCATAATAGTATAGTCTCTGCTCAAGGTTATGTTTATCTATATGAAAATTTACCAAAATGAAATAAAATTCTTATAACTTCATTTAAATATCCATAGGACAACAAAATTTTGCAAAACTTAATCCACTATATTCCAAATTGGCAGTTTTGTATGCTATGTGATCTGAACGAATCATTGGACCTTATTGTTTTTTTTAAATGCACGTGTCAATACGGTAACTTTTACTGGAGAACATTTCTGATAACTTTTGACGCCAGAATTGTGATTCCAACATAACGGTACACATACAATGTTTTCACAATGAATTCTTTTACAAAATAGTAATCTCGATTGGCATTCACTGAGGTCACCGGATTTAACAGTCACACAGACTTCTGTAAGAGCAAAGTTTATTACCAACAAATCAGAAACATCTAATCAACTTAAAAAAAATCATTAGTCATGAAATTAATGAAACACACCGGTTTAAATGGATAAAAATGAGATAGAAAATGTTATAAAATGAGTCCACATTTTTGGGATGAAGTTTTCAATTTCTATAAAATTGAACAATAATTGGTAAATTTTCACAGCGAACAGGCTGTATTATTAAATACATACATTGAAGAACTAGCATAGTTTATTGTTTTCAATGTTTAGAAATTAATTTACTATTTTTAGTTAAATTATTTTTTGTTTTTAAATTATGATGAAAATATTAAAATAAATTATGGGTACTAGCGCACACTAACAAAATTAAAAGAAATCACTTAATAATTATATTGAAATAGTCAATTCTCGTATGTGCCATAGAATTATGTCAAGATAATGTATATACCTATAGTGAATTATGTCACCATACATAATTCACTATAAATAATCAACAATTTTAATAATTTCAACTATTTAAACTGATCAGCATAAAAGCTCGATAATATATTTATTGGTAAAATATTGTTTATCTAAAACTCATAATAATTAAAATTATTAAATTTTTTTTTTTTGTAAAACAGCGGCCCATCAATGGATAAGTTTTATAATAAATAAATGTAAAGAGTTGCATACAACAAAAAATAAAAGAATAAAAAAACCGCCTAAGTATTCAATTGTATCAATTTATAGACATTTATTGTATACAATGCTCGAAAAAATTCACACCATTTGTATTCATCGATGACCAACATTTTTGACACTTTTGGGATCTCAAAAGTGATTGTGCTGTACGCTGTAGAATATATCATATGAAATATGTTTTGTGATCAGTTTAACATTGGCGTATATGAATAATCTGTAAGTAACTACACATGTTTTATTCACTAACACCTACTGATTTAAACCACTATCTGCGTCCTCCCAGTATAATAGTGTAAAGTGTAGAGTTCAATACCACTTACACTAATGAGATTTGTCCGGATATTAGTTTTGTTATCATTTTCACGTATTTTAAATTATTTTTAACTTCAGTTTTATTAGAGCAAATTGTTTTGTAGAATATTCCGAAGTTTATAGAGATTATTATGTTTGACCAGCATGTTGACTTTTTTTTTTTCGTATGAAAATTCAAATCATTGGTGTAAATTTGAACATACACTTAAATAATTAATTTAAGTAAAAGATATAAAATTTTGCTTTAATTGAACGACTCGAATACTTGGAGCTAGAAAATTTTAAATAACATCAGATATAATTTACAATAAATTACTTAATCTATTTTTCGTTTTTTGTGCACTCAATTATTATTGGCAACAAATTGTAATTAACGTATTATTAATGATCTGTGTAAAATAAATAAATTTGTTTCAGAATTGAAGACATGACCTTAATATCCCAATTCAATTATGCAATTATGAAGTTTATTTTTTGATTTGCATTAAATTTAAACTTCTCCAAGTGTGTATTACACACGACTTATTGACATTTAATCCGCACATATGATGATCAGTGTTGTATTATCGTAAACAGTTGATTAGTTCAACTCAATAGTATTATCTGATCGTTTTAAATATACTAATGTAAATCGCTAATTAGTTGAGTAGATGAAATCACATTAGAAATATCTTTAATTCATCCTATATTTGATTAATTGATTAATTTATTCAATATATTCATATATAATATTGATAAAAAAACAAATTTAATTTATACTGTAGTATAGATCAATTTATTATAGAAAGTTCTATATAATAAAAACTGTATTTGATCGCGAAAACGTCTATTTGTGATTGAAAACATTTGAAAAAAAAAAATTGTGACCTCGTTAAATAATAAAAATATTGCAACATTCAGTTCTGAAAGTCTTAAATCATGTTGTTTATTAACAAAAGCAATGATCCAAAAAATCGCAAAGGAGGTGCAGTTTTTTTTATATTTATTAAACAGACATTGTAAAATATTAGGGAGGGGGGCGGGGTGGAAATCGTAAAAGTCTAGTGGGGATACCTTCCATTCTAAGGAAAAAATTTGACGGGATTATTATTTCCCACAAAGTTGGGTGGATGGGTTGTACAACCCGTCAACACTCGCCTATGAACATGGAAGCGAATAAAGTATGCATTGTTACTTATTAAGAATTCGATCAGAAAATTTTATTAAACAAATGTTGAAAAATATTAGGAAGGAGGAAAAAATTGTCGTGAAAGTCTAGTGGGGATACCTACCATTCTAAGAATTCCGATCCAAAAAAATTTCAAAGTAGGTAAACATTGTTTGTTAATTAAACAAACGTTGAAAAAATATTAGAAGGGAGAGGGTAAAAATCTCAATTAAATATTGCAATGTTCCTTATCACTATGCTATCCTGAAAATATCAGTTCAATGGCTAGTATAGAGGTAACAAATTTGTTTAGAAAATTTTATTTAACAGACGTTGTAAAATATTAGGAGGGGAGGAGGTTAAAAGTCACAAAAGTCTAGTAGTACCTATTCTCCAAAAAGTTGGTGGGAAGCATTTTACAACCCTCCAACACTCGCCTATGAATATTAAAGCGATTATATATTGCATTGTTACTTATAAAAAATTCGATCAGAAAATTATATATGAAGAAGGGAGGTTAAAGTCGTAAAAGTCTAGTGGGGCTAGTTGCTATTGTAAGCATGTTTTTAGGAAACAATTTAAGGGGGTTTATCTTTCCAAAAATTTGGGAAACATGGGTTGTACAACCCTACAACACCCTTCTATGAACATTTAAGCGATTAAATATTGTATTTGTTCCCTATCACTATAAACTTCGCTGAAAATTTCAGTTCGCCGGTCGGTCAGGATGTGGTTGAAAATTCGTTAGACAAATTTAAACAGGCAAACAAACAGAGAAGACAGTGAGCTAATAAAAACGTTTGTAATGATTCTTGCATGACTTAGTACTTGCATGTACGATGATCGTTTACAATATTTATAATTTAAATTTTTCAAATTCATTTCGTATAAATAAACGTGATAGACAAATGAATGTATAAATAAACGTGATAGACAAATGAATGATGGATTATGTAAAAAATTGCATCTTTTTCAATATAACAAAAATAAAAAATTCTATTAAAGAGTTTACATAAATTCTTCTTCTATATACTCATATAATAGTTATGTAATATTCTTAGTATATTAGTTTCATGTTAAAGATACTGATAATTTAAATACTATCAGTTTAAGTATATAAATATGTATAAGTTGTCACAAGAATACCGACAATTAAAAAAAAATCATTTAAAATCACATATTATGAATAAAATAAATTAATTTATTTCGTGAATTCTTTTGTCTATTTAAGATTATACCATGCTTTTAAAATCCCATTATTTATTATAGAGTGAAAATCACATCATAATAATATGTATATTATCATATATATATTTCAAGTTATGCATTTAAGCAAAATGATCAAAACCTAATTAAAATTAATGTCCTAAGCATAAAAATGAAAGATGAAAAAGTATTTCATGTTAACATTACCATATTATTAAACGGATATTATTCCATTCAGTAGCGTTTTCTACTATAAATACAACATAAATGTATAGCATGACCGCATTAGATATATATGTACAGATAAACATTTTCTAACGAATAGATTATTTAAAGTTCATATTGGTGATCACATGTCCAATAATTCACAAATATGTACATTGAAGTTTAAACCACATATTGATGACATTACGGCCAAGATATTTCGCTTGTTATGGCAACGAATCATATATTTATTTATTTTATGGCAACGAATTATATATTTATTTCTTAATCCCTCAATGACACTAATTAATTATAGATTTTTAAGTCTAGTTGCCGATATTGAAATGACTCGTTTCGGCTAGTTCTCCCTTCTTCCTCCTCCTCTTTTACCTCTCATTTTATTCCCATCGCCACTAGAAACTTGTTTTAGTAATATTTTTTTTTCAGTTTTAGCCTCGATTATTTACCAACTTTCCCACAGTATACATATGTCCCTAAACCTTCAACAGCCAGTAGTTCAGTATGTGTACAATAAGCAGTTGGGTTTCGATTTTAAATTTGAATTTGAACATATTTAAAAATGAAACCAAATCTGATCCACAGACTACGATGGTTATAATGAAATATGCACCACCATTTTTTAATAATTTCTAGATGAACACAGTCTTCACATATTTATATACTTGTCAAATATGATGGTGGACTTCGAATCCCATTGTGGACAAAATTTATTTAATTAAATTTATCACACTTTGTGATTTAACTGTCATTTGGAATTGCAGATTAATATACTTAATCTCTTCCGACATGACAGATGATAATCATATTGGTGCAAATTCTGAGGTACCGTATTCAAAAATGAATGTCAAAAGTTCAATGACCTATACGCAAACAATTGTACTCCAGTTCAAAAATAAAGTATTATACAAAAAATAATAAACTGTTAATAATTCATTGATCATCAAGATGAAATGGAGCGACCAACTATCATTGTGGTTACCCAAACCATATTCATCTCTACGTGATGTCACCGGTAAGTCAATCATGATATGTGTCAGTAATGACATATGATCGGGTTATGGATAAGACTATTATCGTGTTTCAACTAGTTAAAAAAGAAAAAAGCTTAGGATTTATGCACCACCCTACTGTAATCTTCAAATGTGTAATTACGATTGATTCTATATTTTTCAGTTGGTAAATTTCAATTACATTTATACAATACATTCACATTAGAAATGACAAATTAATATTGTAATGTGTCTGTGAGGTGTAAAGGTTAATATGGTAATAAATTCGTTGCCATCGGTATGTCGACTATATGGTTGTGATCTAGTTTATAACATCGAACAAATCTTTCCTATGTCCATAAGATTGCTTTTAGTATTTCTGCCTCACTATAAATAGGGTCTCGTTAATCCATTTCGACTATTGAAGTTCAAATTTAATTCTCACCATATACCATAGATAGAACATTACTATTAACGTATTTATGATTTGCGAAAATAAATTCCTAAATTGGTGGTAACTTTTAAGTAATATGAACGTTGTTTAAATTGCTGTTCAGGTAAATATAGAAAATAATTTTACCTTAAAATTTCAAATAAATGTATTTAATTATGGTTTTTGTTCATTTATGTCAATTAAATTTTGCAACAAGGAACAAAAAATTTCCGTACTGAATTTTCGTACTTGGCAACGTTGCACCGAAAATTACCCATATCTCAAATTGTTATGTCAATCAAAACTGTCGAAAAAAGCATAACTTAGAAAACGTACGTATGTTTATATTTTATAGTGTTGCAAGAACTTAAGTATTTTCATATTCAGACAAAAATATCCCTTTTACTTCGTGAAAATTTTTGGCGGTATTTAAATCATCGTGTTATTTTTAAATACATTTTTCTACTATTATTAAATATTTTAAAGATATAGTCCGGTGGGAAAAATTACTTCTTTAACTATTATTAATATGTTTCAACAATAAAAACGACAACAATTTTTAATATTAGTAATTTTTTTTTGTAATAAAAATATAATACTAAAGGATTATTATAACCTATTCTAATTACCCCGAGTAGTTTCTAGAAGGCAACCCTTTTCCTTCGTTGGTTAACCCAAAATATATTTTCGCAATTTTGTTTCAGTCCTGGGAAGGAATGACTACAAATTTAATAAAACATCCATACGTAGTACATGTCGTGATAATTCCAGTACGGTTGCAGTCAGATTGTTTCAAAATACGCATTTTTCATGGTTGTCAATTACCCATTCATATATTAGTTTAATCAGTAAATTTGTTGTTTTTATTCTATTTAGCACTGAACATTGTTTGGATTATTTTCTTGTTATTGGATTGAATTGCGGTATAACATTCATCACGAGCGAACTACACGATACTCAGCACGCATATAGGTTCCATCTATACAATGGATTTATAGCTACCATTGATGTTCACATCTTTGCAACTTTAGTTTCATTAACCAAATAATGTCTGTGATCTGGTATCCAGCTAAGGATATATGTATGTGTATATGTAT
>JANSTX010054893.1:0-10615 GCA_027564355.1 Penthetria funebris | reverse complement strand
TGTAATTTTTTTTTTTCTGAGATGTTTATTTCTTGGCGTTACATGAACGGAATCAAATACAATAGACCCTTGGAACTGCGTTCCCAGGGCCTAAAAATTACGACATTTTACCATTTATTATTTTGTGGTATTACTACAATTAAATATCAAATAACTTGCGAATCCTTTTTGAAATCAATTTGTTGAGATATTTAAAATATATATACATATAAATTAGTTTGGACTCCTAGGACCTATGTTTACAGCAATAAAGTCATATTGACTGATCTGCTAAGATAAATAATATTGTTACTGTCTTCTTATTTCTCAAATTATGGGATTTTAAAATTTAATAAGAATTATCTAAAATAATATGACTGCAATCTCCAATTGATTATAACTACCACTAATTTTTAATTAATTAACTTCTTTTTTAATAAATTCTACTAATTATTAATTATAATTTTAAAATAATATTTGATAAATGTGTAATAATTTTTTTTTTATTTATAAATAATACTATTGTGTTCAATATAAATTCGTCTTACACACTAAACCAAGTGTCACGTTGCACTTAAAAAAAAATGAAATAAAATACACAAAATTGGTTTAAAATAATGGTAAATTAAATTAGTATTATTACTAATAATACTAATTTAATTTACCATTATTACCAATATGCTAATAATTTATTAGCATATTTTAACAATTTCTTAGTAACAAAATAATTTGAAAGAATTACTGAAATATTTGAAAATTTATTAAATAAATTTTGCATTTATGAATTAATTAAGCATATTGTAAACATTCAACAATGACATATTAAAATATATAATTTTATTGCTTACACTATTCTTGAACACCACAAAATTATGATTGCGATAATTTATTTATTATAACTTATCATAAATCACAATTAACATTAATTTGTGCTTGGTTTCTTCATATAAATCAGATACTCACTTCTTAATTAAAATGTACGTATTATTTAAATATTTTTGAATTTTTTATGATGAAAAACGATTATGCCATCCTTTTGCCGTTTCTATTTTACATATTGTAATGGATGCCTGAAATTTGTTATCATCAGTTATCTAGCCTTACTGTCATTTTTAGCATGATTGACCAATGTGGCAGATGGTTTCAAACTCATGTGATATTACTCAGATTATTATCTGACAATATGGTAAAATAAGTAAAGAGATTCAAAAAAGTGTACTGTGATAAAAGCGGTTTTCTGTGGACAATACTAGAGAATTATATAATACGATGATCCATGAAAAAATAACGTAATTCACACATCGTGAAATGATTGGTGATATTTTCTATATACATTCGGTTGGGTTCTGAATGTATAAATACTGAACACTGAATGGTGAAATTGGAATTAAATGTGAAATGCAGTTTATAACTCTATCTAAAAATAGTGTCGAAGTGGAGAAATGTCAATATTTAAGAAGTTTTTTGAGAATATATCGATATGCACGGTTCAGCATACAGAAAAACTCGATACTATATAGTATATTCTAAATTGAGTCTGCAAATTGTCATAAAAAATCAAAATTTGGAAAGTACGAGTACTATTGACCTACTTTAATATGTCATTTCTGAATTCATTCAATTTTTTACTTGATTGTGAATAGGTGAGATTTTGTTATATTCTTTGGGTGCTTAGTTCAGTCATTTATTACAGTTTTTATAGTATTTCTATACCGTTATTAACATTATTGACATTTGAAATTTTATTGCCGTAAGCCAAATAATTATGATAATCTCCTGTCCAAGGAATTCAAGTATAATATTGGCCAATTTACTTTTTCTTCATCATAAAATGGATAATCACTGATTTTAAC
This sequence comes from Penthetria funebris, assembly GCA_027564355.1. NCBI lineage: Eukaryota > Metazoa > Arthropoda > Insecta > Diptera > Pleciidae > Penthetria > Penthetria funebris. The sequence continues at coordinate 8,783 of JANSTX010054893.1, read as the reverse complement.
TTTTGTTAAGGTTGGAGGTTACACTTATATCATCATCTTCCAATCGTATTTAATTGATAATTATATGTATTCAAGTGTTATTTATATGACAATTTAAATGTTATAAGTCCGGTAATGAAGAAATTCATGTCTTTATTATTGTCGATCAAATGTTTTCCTTTTTATTATTAATTTTGTCTAAAAATGAATAAAATATTTTTTAGAAAATAATTTTCAAAAAAAAAATTTACGCATTAACTAACTAGATGACTGGTGTCTCTGTACTCATCATTAAATTTACATAACAAACATATGATTTTCTTTTAATTTATGGATGAAAGAAACATTATAATGCAAAGTCAAAGCAAAAACTGTTCCACAATTATTATAGTATTTATTTTATATTTCTTTTTGAAAACAATTTGCCAGATTCATGGTGATGTGTTACACGACTATATACTAAAAGTAATAATTTTATTTAATCAGCCAAAAAAATATACTAAAAATAATTTTAAAACGAAAAACACAAGTATAATTGCCAGTTTTTATAGTAAATCTATTTCAATTTTTAATGTATATTTCAATAGTATGCCTCTGCTGAGGTTATTGAATTTTCAAATGTTTGCTAAGCTTATAGTTAAGGAATGGCATATTGTCAAGTAAAACATAATCTCTCATTGGACGAGTAATTTTAAACTATGACCTATTATTGCTGCTAATTAGTTTTTTGAGACAAAAGGCTATACATGAGCTAAGATCAGCAACTATTGATTCCTAGTTTTTCACCTAGAATCTTGACCACTACTTTTCTCTTTTGGCATTCGGCACAAAATAATCAACTGTATAGTCGTAATGGATAATTCAAATCAACACATGCTTTACATCGTCATCCAGTTTGTAGGGTTAAAATATAGCATCGCCATTTTTGAAAATGCTTTAAAAATTATTAGTTTTTCCACTAAAATAAATATATTAATAAGAACGACATCAATCAAAATAGAGCTTTAAATTTAAATGTTAAAATTAATTGAAGTATATTTAATTTTTATAGAACTATTTAATTTATGAAAATAATACTGTGATAATATTTAGTAAAAGTCAAAGTATTAATTTAAATAATATGGTCAAAGTAGCAAGGATTTTCCCAAGGAGAAAAAGGAATAATATTGATATTTTTATTATGCCCAAGTGAGTATTTTCTTCCTTTTTCCTTTTTTTTTTTTTTTTGTTTTTCTTATATTCTTAACGAGTATTTATTTTCTTATGAAACATTTTGCACAAAATTAGTATTTAGCGAAACTTTTATTGAAAACATCCTATAGTTTTACACCAAGGTGTTGACAGAAATTTAAAATTGTTTATATAATTTGGTAGAGAAACACTTATACCAATTTGTCGTTTGAAAGATTTTCAAGTATTTTGAATTTTGAGTAGTTTGTTTATGTGTACACCTATTTTTGTTTTATATTATAGTTGTTTTTTAGGAAATGGTTTCCACTTATTGCTGATTAATGAGATTGGAACGAAAGAATTTGTGAATATTTATTTTCTTTTGAATTTTTAAACAATATAAAATGACACGATTCAGAATAATTGGATAAAGAACTCCCATATGATTTTCGCAAACAACTCCAATAAACACTGTTGTGATAACATATACTTCTTAAAATAACTTCCGCGAAATGTTCGACGTAAAAATTTGAATTTTCGGTAACAACCAAGTGCACGCACAAATCAGGAAATAATTTAAATACTATAATCACCTGCAATAATATTTGTGACATTTACTGATGAGATATAAATATTCTCAATATTATCTAAAGTCACTCTAAAATCCTAAGTTTTTATAAGTCAGTTCAGTTGTGACTTCTACATAGTAAATAAAAATGTCTCATGTGGTTTAGCAAATCAATCTTAATCCCCACATAATATTAAACTCTGGAATATTTGTATTGTAAAAGTTAGATAATATCACAAAATGTATTTAGGCCTTACACTATTGAATTATTACAATTTGTAGTCGACTAACTACAACTTTTTAAATATAGTGGAAACTAAGGTAGTTTTTGGACTGACATTTGATGTTATATTGGAAACGGCAAATTAATATGCATGAATTCTGCATTGCGTATAGATTAAGATGGTGATTGTAGTGTAACATCATCGACTAAAATTATCATCGATGATTACACATTAAATATTTGTCATCTAAAAAGTTATATATTTCCACTTTTACCAGATTGATCTGGCTATAATTTTCACATGAATGATTTTGTTATCTTTATGTACTTAGGAACATTAGAAAAATATTTTATACACATTTATTGTCCTTTATTTTGAATAAGTTATTTCGTATGTATACTTTTTAGAATATGATTTAATTCGTACACATTATGAGTAACGTGACAAGTTTACTTTAAGATAAAAATTTATGCGATATATTTATTATCAATATTGGAGTTCCTTTTATCTTTTCAGAACATTTACGATTGTTTAATATCCAATAGATCAAATGATAAATTCGATAGGATTATGAATAATTTGCTCTGACTCAAAGTTTCCATAAATAAACTTTTTTTTTTTTTTGTTTTTATATTTATGTAATTGACTATACTCGGATAGATTACAGATTTCTGTGATTATGTAGTTTGATAAAAGTGATTTTTTTTCAGTTCGAAGCGACCCTTTAATATCAATTTTAGTTTTAGAAATACTATCTGTTAGATCGAAAAACTGTTCAAAATCATTTGATGAAATTAACTGATTCTGACTTTTTCGGTATCATAGAATCAAACATGCAATGAGTCTTTGCTCTATGGACAAACTTGCTAATTACAATAACGACAACATAAATATTATTGAAAAAAATCATCAATTGACCTTAGAAGGTATAAGAAAATAAAACATCTGTATTACTATCGATTTTGTGAGGATCTTACAATTTCAATTTCAAGAAGATACTGTCTCTGAACTTCATTGCTCTTCTCTGACTTCAAATTATTAAAAGCATTTTGATTTCGTAATGATAAAATTTACATGTTATTAATTTTTTTTTTGCTCAAAATCATACAATTTTATTTTATAATTCTTAGATAATTTTGTTGGAAGAACGACTGAAACATTGGATATAATAAATATGTTAATAATATCTAAATATAGTGAATATTTATAATTATGTACGTGCAAGTTTAATTAAGAAAATTTAAATATTTATGAAATGCAAAAAAAAAAAAAGAAACAAATTCTAGATTGGAAAACTTTGTGGGCGGTCGTTCTCTCAATAAATTCAAGTTTATACTTATTTTTACATATAAATGTAAATATTATCAATAAAATATAAAATAAAAATATGATGCTAATTGATATTTTTTATAGACAATATCAGTAGGGTTTACATAAATCAATCAATGTTTGTAATTATTTTATCTTGGTATTTTTTATTAAACAATTTGTAAACAACTTCTGATGTTTTTCTTCAATAAATTCACCAAAAATCAAATCTTCAGTTTTACACATAAAAAAATACTAAATACTATTGAACATACATGATATTTCTATAAGTTTATATTTTTGTAAACTAATCGATTCTTGAATCTATTACCAATGTAAAATACCGGCTCAGACAATATTAAAATTTCTACTGCATAAACAGCCAGTTGAATAATTTTAAATATTATTGTAGCTAATTTGAGGAGTCACTGCTCTCTATATTCCCAGTATTAGTTACTGGTGTTCAAATACAAATACCCAAGTATTAAGTATACTTCGTCAATGAGAAAAATATAAATTGTTCTTTGTTTCTTTCTTTAGAATTCCTTATGGTATTGTGAGTACACCCTCGTTTTAGTGGTTGCTTTTTGACCATTATAATTTTTGCATTTACTGTGTCCAGTAGTTTTGGCAAATCTATTAAACATCAACTAGCTTGAGTACGAAGTTTTACAGTTTTATGTGTGTCGCTTCATGTCTGATTTTTGTGTTTCAGAATTTTTTTTCACCATATATTCAGTCACAAGGCATCACTGCAATTTAGTAACCATTTGAATATTAGTCGATTATTCCATTAGTCACCGATAATAATTATAATGTGAAAATTATTGAAAATTTCAATAAATTTTGATCTTTTGCATTTCCAGAGTACGAATATATTTTTTTATTTTGTATTCGAGTACGTTTGACGTAATTTCAAGACTTATTTTCGATATATGTAAAAATAATTATCAAGGTAAATATTTATTATTATTATTATTTTATTTCATTTTTTTTGTTTGGAATTGCGATACAAACAAAACACTGCCAGTATATTTACTATATATTAATAGTAAAATACTTAGACTATGGTCTTAATATAGATTTTTGATCTATTTAAAAATGCTTAAGTGAATACGTAAATAAACATACAAGACATTTAAGAATTTTATATAGAATTCATTTTTAATGTTTTAATGTGAATGTTAGTCAATCATGTACATCAAGTGCATTGTCATCTGTATCTGTACAATTGCCTGTATGTTAACTTATAAGTTGTATAATATACAGAAACATAATTACAATTTGGTGACATTCACCAATTATTTGATATTGAACTCAGTAATATCTTTATCTCGACCTTTCCTCTACATGCAAGCATATTTTATATTAACAAAACAACACCAAATATCTTAGTGTATCTGTGTGTTCAACGACCATGATGGTAGTTGGGTACTCTATTTTGTTTGTGTGATGATATGTTTGAAATATATGATAAAATATATGCTTAATACCAGACAATATTTGATTTTTTATTGATTTAGCTGATGCCTTTTTTTTGGTTGGATATACCACGAAAATTCCTACATTTTACCTAGTAAAACAATGGTAAAAAACTCTCTGCAAGAATAATATATAATTTTATCTAAGCATACAACAATAACGAGTTCATGATTTAGAACACTTGATGGGAATTTTAACGATATTTTTCATGTTCACAATATTTCCAACCACGAATGGATTTATTGGCGTTTGTAACAACTGAATTTTATATATGGCCAACATAGTTACATAGTTACATTACAAAATTCAATTGAAAAATAAATTAAAGTATCTAATTAAATTGGTAATTTATAATTGATGTTCCAACTCGTATTGCGACAAAATAAAAAATTGTTTATTTTATATTTCACCATTAATTAATTGTTTGATTTTTTTCAATTACACATCAATCATAGCATTTAATTAAATATATATATTTACATATAAATATTGAAAATGACAATTTATTGATACAAATAAAGCTATCGTTTCGTTCACTTATTCACTATGTTGATATCAATCAAATGATATTTGATTTGTCAAATGGGCTAATTTGATAGAGACATATCTTCATGATATTTTTAACGATTGTAAAATTTTTTCAATAATATATTTAGAAAATCGAGTAAATATAAAAATAATCGATAAACATAATTTTTTTTTTTGTGATTGAAATAGATTTACGTATAAAGTTCACTACTAATAGTGTAATTACTATCTTTTCATCATACATAGTAATTATTTTAAGTACTCGTATTTCTACCCAAACATTAAATTAAGTTGTAATTCACAACAATATCTCAAGTGTCATTGCAATTGATCATAGGATAATATACCTACAAGATAACTTGATTATCGTTAGACGATCGCACTTATATAGACCATAGAATAGTTAACAAGAATTTGGAAATGTAATTTATGTTATACGTATAGCTTAACAAGTATGGATGTTTACAATGTCAAATTTATTCCTTAAATATGTCATAAAAAATTAATGTGATTTCTTCTATTTAGAGAAATTTTTAAGCATATAATAATTGCACAATTATAATGTGAACAAAAGGATGCACTAGCATCGTAATAATTGAAATATGTTAACAATTGTTAAATGCCGTGTCCAATACAATGGTAAAGACTTGAATTGACGACGCTTATGAACAACAATTTTATAACTTCCGACAAGAAATTATTATTATTATAAAAACCCAAAGTTTTAGATTTGAATTCAGCATTATTCGATGAGTATCTAATCAAATTCATTTATGTAACTTTTTTTTCAATGTGATTTTTATGCAACTCACACGTATTTAAATTAATTAAAGTGGTACAACTTAATCAATTTTTAGAAAAATATACAAATAAATTCACAATCCAGTTTAGAGTGGTTATGAGGATTTTTTTTTTTAAATCTTACCAACATTTCACTATTGGGTGTACTTGTTATCAATCATACATACAAATGAAATTTTAAATATATTACGGTTAAAGAAACCTATCACAAGCCATTCAATTATAAACTTATGAAATTATCATAGTAAATCAATTCTTTAGCTCCTTGAATTACACACATTGCAATTTATTACAAATTTTTTCCCATGCATAATTCATATAATATCAGACAGAGTAACAGACAATATATAAATTTTATTACATAAGAATTACTTAAAAATTCATAAATATTCATAATTTCTAATCAAAAGGTGATAACACTTTAAGTGTGAATATAATGAAAAACAACACGTGCATATTGTCATTATTTACGAGTGAATATTAAAAATATTCAATCAACTGCAATTTAAGTACCTCAAGACTATATGGCAATTTTAATAATTTAAGTCATAATTTATAGCACATTTGAGTTGATCTTCAAATATTGATTTTCACTATACAACATTTTTCAATTTTTGGTAGCATTCCAAAGATTTGATAAAAGTAATAATCACGTGATTAGTTTGCAACAATTTTTTATTTTTTAATTATTTTTATTTATATATTTATTTTTTTTTTTTTATACTGCGGGATTTACAATTAATCATATAGCAGAAAAGATAGACGTCACGAACATATCAAAGAAGATTTAATGATATATTTTGAAGGTTTAAATGGTCTTAATTAAAATCACTCTAATGATATAATTTGGTTTTTTTTTTGTTTAAAAAAAAAATAAATAAATAAAAATATGAACGTGCAATAAATAAATGTGAAATAAAAACCGATTAAGATTTTTGAAACGTGATTTAATTTCAGTTATATTTCGCTAAAAACATAAACATTGATGTGTATTTTGAGCAAGAAAATTAATATTGAAAATTTATTATTGTACTTTTAAATTACGCATATCTAAGTATAAATTATGAAGTGATATCAAGGAAATGTATGTCAATTTATCAATTTGTATGACAGCAATTATGATGAGTTTTTAAAACAGCCTGCATAAGTCCTTTTATTTATTCTTTGGGTTAAATAGGAACACACTTTTATGTACTGTAAAATTTCGGATATAAGTACTTAAGCACCCTAATGTGTATATTGTTTTGTTGATATTTTTAAATAAATCAATCAAATTTATAGAGGAATTCAATAATACTATAATACTATAATTTACTGTAGTTTAGGTTGATAACATTATTAAATAACATTATTCGATAATATACCAATCTCATTTACCATAGTTGCTCATTAATGTGATCACGATGAAAACAATATTTGAGAACTGGCATATTTTAGGCATTACCTTAACATATACCTCATGAAGAACGTAAAACACATAATTTACATGATAACAAATCAGCACGAATTATATATCTATTTTAAATAGATGCAACATTGACAGATGTTAAAATGTGTAGTTATTAAAATAGATATATTAAAAAATCATTAAAAAATACACTGTATTTTCTTTATCGCATAAAAGGTTCATGCAACTACCATTTTTGTTAACAAACTGAGACTGGTTGACTATGTAAAATGAGATTCTAAAAATTCGTAAAAACAATAGGCCTCAGTTAGCTTATTTTCAACGTGTCCTGTTCTATAATAATTTTTAACAGTAACTCTAAACGCTGGTTTAGAGAAAAAATACTAAGTTGTAAAGGTATTAAGAAAGTAAAAGTTACTGTTGTCCCTTATATGAAACCATGAAATAAAAGCAATTGACAACAAGTGCCTAATTAGTTGCTTATATATATATACCTTATATAGAATTCAATTGACTAATTTATATAACAATCTTACACACTTATGTGTGTACAAATCGCTTGTCTCTTCACTTAATTTATGTTATTTATGTATGTTGAGGGTGACTGCACGTTTTTTCAGCATCAGAAACAATTACAAAGGGATCAGCACTATTTGATAATAACTGAATGAAATATAACAAAGATAAATAATAATTACTTTAATTGTCTATAAAATGTATATAATAATCGATTGTTATATACATTTTATATACAATTAAAGCAATAACTTGTCATAATTCATTCTGTTGATTAATTGGTCATTTGGATTTTCCAACATTATAAAACATGTTTATTCTATTAATAAAATTCTCAATTTATGCGTATAACGTTGGTCATTATTTTCTATTTTGTTCTAATGCTACTAATGCAATATTTGTGACTACATTTAATATGTGGACATGATTACAAATTGTATTTTATAATTAATTTGTAGGATTATTAGTTACTTTTCGAAAGAAATCAGTTTTAGATATATATTGTGGTGTATACTTGGGTCTATATCAGTATGTACATTATATAAAAACATTTTCAGAAGAATTAATGTTTTTATAATATAATGAATATATTAACTTAAAGTATATATTACGGTCATGTCCATGTCTTGCCTTATCATCAGCTGTTATCTCTCGACGTCATAATTTTCTTATATATATATATATATATATGTTAAAATAGATATTATAAATTTGTATTAAGAATATTCATTCATAGTTCATTTTGTATAGTCTTGAAGTAAAATAGTTATACAGTCTAATCATTTGCACGGAAATACAA
>JANSTX010054892.1:0-10617 GCA_027564355.1 Penthetria funebris | reverse complement strand
TGAAAGAATGTGTGGGAGTATAAACTTTATCGGATTACTCCTTGAAGTACCTCCCATGTATATTGTGCACGATAACTGATTGCTTTGACAGATCGCCATGAAATTATGTACGCGTCATTTTTATCTCATTTGTGAGCGATAGCTCGATGGTGGGGTTGGGTTTATAATATCAAAGATTAATATAATTACGTTTTATATATTTTAATTATATTGTTCTCTTGTATTATATTCCTGTAATTTTGAACTATTTTGCAATTCTATTTAATAAATACTTATATATTATGTTGTGATCCGTTAAACAATTCCCAGGGCCTACTATAATTGGCGATGCCAATTATATTTCTCTTGTTTGTTTTTATTATAGGAATACTAAGTGTCCATTGTGACATACTGGTTACCATAAAATCATTTACCCACATATACTAATATAAATGCTCTATTGACGAGTGGAATAGCCGATTCTATATCTATCAACCCTATATTTACCTCCAGAAATTTGAACTTTATATACGAGTAGTATATGTCAATCCTTGACATATTATCGAAGCTATGAAGAACTTTAATATCATGCTTGCCAAAACCACATCAACAAAAAAATGTAGCTTTTATAAACATCTAAATAATCATTAATGTATTGCCAATCAGTTTTTATGTTTTCCAATTCTGAAACATTTATTCAATTTTATTTTAATTATCTATATCATTAAACGCTTTAATTATAATGATAAAAATTACACACTCACAGAGAATCTATTTTATTAAATTAATTAATCATTTAAGATTATTTTAGTAGGAAACAATTGATGGTTTTCGAAAAACTTTCCAACATTAATCAGAAATGTTAATTACGAACAATAAATAATCTTATCAAAATTTGTAATTGTTAAAGATTAATTTTACTAAATATGTGTATGGCAATGTATTAATAATAACATAAATTAATATTTGTTTACAGTCTATAAAATGTATCTGTTTTTTTTTTTTTTTTTTTGAGTTCCTAATCAAATAGGCCGAGGTAGTGGTCGAACATGTGACAATGCACACGAATTAAAATATTATCTGTTTTGCCTTTACATTTGCTTTTAGTTGAAACTAATTTCGAAATAACATATTGACCTATGCATATTTATGTACAGTTATTTATTAACATATTCTCATTTGAAATGTCAGAAGAGTGTATGAATCGAACAGCGTTTTGATTCAATTGACAAAACAAATGATAATATTTTATTATTAGCATATTTGTACGGAAGAGTTGTATAAATAAATTTGGTTTGGTTTATTATTGTACACCAATTTACAATCCTTAATTTGATCATATCAAATAATTGCCATTGAGCACCCGGTAGCTTACGCTGCATGAGTTGAAATTGTTTTAATTATTAGACTACATTATGTCAAAAAAAAAAATCTGAGATTTAAATAGGATTAAAGAAAATAAAGTGGGTTGATCGTTCACGTCATTATTGATTATGATCAAATTTGGTATAATCGCTGATTTTATTATCGGTATAGTTCTAAAGTCGGCGAAACTATCATATTGGCATCCATAATAGTCAATCATATATGTTGTTAAAAATATTTGTTCTTCGAAATATTCTGTCGACTAAACTGGCGAAACTATCTCAAATAGCATCAAATTATGGAAATTCACGTACTGTAATTTTTTCTTATAACCAAGCAGCCATCTTTCAAGTACAGATAACTCTATTTAAATTTAACCTGTTCATGGGAATCAGTCTGTATTGTCTGGAAGAAATACCCGAATAGAGGGAAATATAAAAAACAAAACATCTTAACGCACCCACATTTCGTCTGTGCGCATTTGAATCTATTTGGTTAGTGATTTGAGTATAATCCATAAGCCAAATAGCTCACTTTTGAATTTTGTTAAGAAAATGAAAGGTGGGTCGCACTCGCACCAGATTATAAATAAGAATTGTACTCCATAAAAGGCCTTAAATTCGATTTGTATATAATAACAATGTTTTTTGGAGTTAAACTATTTTTTGCAGCGCCTGAGGAAACCACGCCACCTAGCAACATTCTTTGCCATAAACTTTTTATTCGGTTTGTAGAAATAAAAATGTACGCAGCGAATTACTGTTTTAATTCTAAATACTATTTTCGATGCTCCAAGAAGCTTTTTATACTCTCTAAATTTACATTTTAAATTGACTTCACTGTTCGCTTTTTATATTTCCTTAATCGCATAATAATTAAATTAATTTAAAAATTATATGTAGCTCTTTTTTCTCTTCCTAATTGGATTTGTTTCTGTTGAACGTCACAAACAAAGTCAATATTTAACTTACATCATTTTGAGATGTCGAGACTTTTAATAATAATCGTCATCTATTCTAATTTTCATTGAATTCTGACTAATAGTCTGTTTCTTCAAATTCATCAAATTATCAGCTATCATCGAATTGACAACGTTGATAGCACAAGCTATTTCTTATTTAATTGCGAATACATCACATTTGCCAATGGTTATCATATTTGTTGTAGTTAAGATAGCTCCTCATATTTAGCTATAAAGTTTACTACCACTAGTACGAATACTAGCTATAAATAAATCAATAATTTAATATAAAAAAGAGATTGCTTTAATTTTCCATATCAACTTTAGATAAAACATATTAATTTTAAAATTTATGTGTACGATTATATAGGTATATAAAATGTGTTGACATTATTGATAATACTTGGCATTGAATATTTTTGCTTAGAACGTAAATAAAATATTGCCGTGCATAAAGACAAATATTTTAAAATTGCAATTTCAATCAAGTCGAATTAAGAATATTGCAAAAAAATAACAAACAGAAAAAAAAACGCAAAATAAAAGAAATCTTTCAATGTCAAATTGGTACGAATATATTATATATAATAAACAGGGTTGTTGCAAGAGTTATAAACGATTAGTTCTGTTATCAAATATTCGTAAAGAATTCTTAACAGCTATGGCATACCGTCAAAATTGATGAATTTGATCCGCGGTATACGAGGTAGAAATCCTCCAAAATTTGGACACATTTATTTGACAAGAGATGGTGGTGCTGAAAATGGTGTCGAATCGTATATGCAAAAAGTGTTGTAGATATTCGAAATGCTATGTGAGGTGTGACAGTCGACATCATATAATTACTCAACCCATATTTAACTCCACGGCGGTGTCACCGGTAACTCGATGACGGTATAAGTTAGTAATGGCGTGTGATCGATCGAGGCTAAAAAGATGGTGCTACTGTCCTGCTAGTCGACTGGGTTGAAAGAACATCTAAACAATGAAATACGTAGCTGGGAGTTTGGGGCATAATTCTACCGAAATATGCAAATGTGTAACTAGAAAATTATGATTGATTCTATAGTTTCCAGTATAAATTTCATGTATATTAGAAAGTGTAAATTAGCCAGCTAGTTATTTGATATTCTGATTAATTAATTTTTAATAAATTCAATTTATTGCACTCATCGATAATGACATAATAATTTAAATAAATTATTTAATTTTAGACATCTTGATTAGACATTTCAATAAATTTTTTTTTTGAATCTATTTTGAGCGTATTGGATCTTATTTTTAAAATTGTAAAATTTTTTGCAAGATAACTAGAATAAGGTTAACATTTCTGAACTGTATATCGTTTTTAAATGATGTTAAAAATTTAATTGCAGTACTCATTTTTGTAAAATATTAAACTTTTAAAATAATTTCAGCTACTATTAACTTCTATTTAGTTTCATATATTTTAAAAACTGCTAGTTTAATAGGTTTAACACTTTCAATATTAAATGAAGCTTTGAATTGAACATCAATTTCGGAATTCAATTCAATTCAAAAATCCTCCTTTATTAATATACATGTACAACAATGTGTGAAAATTAATAATTAAAATTAGAGAACATCAGTCTCACATACTTATTGTACACATAGTGACCTGAGAACTCTTAAAAGTTTGTTATTGTATGTAAACTGTGGGCAAGTTGCAGTTTAATTGGGACTTAAATTGGGAACAAAGAATTATAAAATTTAATTAAATTATCTCCACATCTACGGAGGATGAAATTTTCTGACGTTCTTTTATAAGACATTATGAGTGTTTTGTAACATAGAATTTGAATTCTTTTATCGAGTCTACTAGTTTGATTTAAAATTTAAGAACAATTGTGTGTAATGAACGGAATTGCTTGGAAACAATAATCGTTCAAGTGTGGTTGAAATTTTAAAGTATTTGCTACTGACATTATATAATATGCAGTTGGTACAAGAGGCCTGAGAATTAAAATTTATATTCTTATAAGCTGAATTACTCTTATAATTTCAAATTAATTATGCAGTCAGATGAAACTAATAAATAACACAAAAAAAAATGGTCAAGTTTAAAAAAAAAATAATCCCCAGGTATCTACGAGCTCATTTCAGGCGATTACTCAAAGTCAAACTAGCAACAATATAGTCGTATCAGAAAAACTTTAATGGCAACCTAAAATTATCGATGTTAACATAACTCAATTTGATGATAATTTACTGTGTTTTTCTATGGTACGATCACATCTGATATGTGGTTAAAAATGCGGCCAAAACTTTTCGGCTTATTGGTGATGAACGAATCACCGGTCGCATACATTCTCTTCGACACAGGCGTGATGCGGCTGCGCTTACACTTCTTTATAGATATTGGCGAATATGCCCAAAATTCATGTGTTTTCTCTACATACACTACTCGTTCTAATGTCACACTCGCATTCTGTCAAATTCACGTTTGATCGTGCACGATTAAAATTCGTAGCACGTTTTTGCCGCATACTTCTCGTCTCTGTGGCACCATATTTACGGGCATGTGTTTCCTGACAGCTGTGGGTTTGTAGCTCGCATTGTGCTGAAATACTAAATTTCTCGAGAAATGTCAACAAATGGCCTCGGATTTGATGGAAATACGATGATGACTTTTGGCTTACTTAAACAAACACGATTTGGTACCTGCAACGTTAGTATAATGATTGAAACGACAAAACTGGGCGCAAGTGGCTAAAGAATTGCAGAGGTACAAACACGATATTCTTAGGTTGAGCGAGATTCGATGGAAGGAAAACGGAGAAAAGACTATATATATATAACGAGTCACATGGATCACATTAGTGGAGTCGGTTAATTGCTAAGTGTCTCTGTAAGGCGTAATCTTGTCGAGTGAATATCAGATCGAAAAATCACAGTCAGATTCAAGAGTAGTGTTAAATTTGTAACAATAGTTAAGATTTACGCACCTACAGAACAGGCATCGTCTGACGATAAGGAGTCTTTTTATAGTCAACTTTCATACTGGCTTGTTGAGATTAACAGATCAAATATTGTCATATGCATGGGTGATGCTAATGCAAAGGTTGGCTCGAACAATATAACTCGAACAATATGGGCTGTTATGTGGGTACATACGAAATTGGTGATATGAACAATAATAGAGAACATTTTGCGGAAATATGCAGCAGTAATCACAACCTTGTCAATTTAGATTTCAATGGACGGGGGTACCACAAATCAAATAGATCACAACAGTTAGTAGAAGATGGAGAAGATTTGGCGAATCAATTGGCATATGACGGTGTTCGACGAGACTGGGATACAGTCGCAGACGTAGTGAAACAAGTTGGTGAAAATGTTTTGGGTTTCATTAGTTATGAACGAAAGGAATGGATTAGTGACGATACATGGAATCTAATAGTGACTCCTCCTTACATCAGAAGTGCGATTAACAACAGCAATGCGATGGACAAACAGTATCTGCATTCAAACGTCTGTCAAACAAACTAACCGGGCGGTCAATTAGAACTGAACGTCTAATTTAATTTATGCAACGGTTTGCTGACCTCAAATGAGATTCAGCAAATAGAAAGATGGGCTGAGTACTTTAGTGAGCTACTGGCATTTGTTTGCTTTCGCAAACTGAGTCAGACATTAGCGGCAAATGTTTGGTATGCTGAATGGAGTCTGGTAATCGTCACAAATTTCAAAAAAAAATTTTTTTTAACAAATTGTTTATCGGTACTATTGTATGGCTGCGAAAGTTGGAAGATGAGAAATAACATCGTATTTTCGTCAACAGGTACCTAAGACGCATACTGAAAATTTTCTGGCCAAATACAATATCAAATGAGAATTTGTGGAGACTGGTAGATCTGAAGGCGATAAACAAAATTGTCAGTGAGGTGAAGGGGCTGGTCAGAGATCTTGAAAAATGTTGATTGTTCATTGGCGCTCTATGCTCTCGAGTGGAGTAAATGTCGAGATGATGATGATGACTTCTTTAAAACTAACTGTAACATAAAAGAAAAAAATAAATAACGTCTTCATGGTATGATTCACTTCACAAATTTAATAATATCAGTATATATATTGGAATTGAATACACGCCCTGTTATATATTGCAAATTAACATACATACGATACAGCACAAAAAAAAATTCAATGTCATGTATGACCTTGTCTCATTTTTTTCTATATTTATTTTCCTTTAATTAGAATTATAGAAATACCTCCTGATGAATCACAGATTTTGATACGGTTAAATTATCTGTACTGGTATACGATCTTAAAGTTTTTTTTCTGTTATTGAAATTAAGTCAACTATTATACCGGAAAAAATATAAGTTTCAATACTATAATTATATGTCTGTTACGAGTACACTTATTTTTAAATTTTATTTTTTTTTTTTAAATGTACTTTTGATATATGAGCATTTATGTTATGAATATAATTTAACTCTTAAGGCTAATCTCATAGATCAATGAACCTTTTCCTTACAGACCGCAGGATTTTATTACTTCCGAAATTTATTTATAATCAATCAAGAGCTTATGTCAATTGGCAAACATTGCAATTAATACCATATTGCTCGATCTAACCTAAAAGATGACATTATAACTCTTTTACATTGCTGTAGTTTGTGAAGGATTCTTCCAGTAAACACAATTATAATCTGCTGGGTTTAATGTGATCGAAAAACATCACGATTCTGAATGTAGGGCTGTTAAAATGAACCGTATACAGAAACTACACACAACCGGTGTAGTTATCGAAATATATACTCAATATCCACTACAAAATGTCCATTTGCTAGTATAGATGTTTTCAAACAATTCCATTCTGGCAGAAATAGTGTATTATTTTAGGTTATGAAACTCTACTCACATCTGGAATCGAATGATTGAAAAAGTTTTTCATAACATCAACTAAGGATGTTATGATAAGCTGAGAGTGGATTATGAAACAGAAACAAATTTATGTTTGGTGAAACGAATATGCTTCCGGTTCTCTTCAGGTAACTTTAGATGAATGATATTAGGGCTGAACTATTAATTATTAATGACAATCTGCCTATAAACAAGAAATTATTTTCATAGTTCAATATCAACAAAGGTGACATTTGACAAAATCTGTTACCGGTAGGTAAATGTGCTTGAATTAAATAATTCGTAATTGCTTTTGCTACTGGTTTAGTATACAATTAAATAATTTACACGTAGTAGCACCATAAAAAAAAAATTATGAAATAAACCTCAAAAAATTTTGTCTATGCGATTGCGGTTGGTTTGTTGTAAAATATACATTTTTTAAACACTTTTAATAACATTAAATAAGAACAAATTAAATATTAAATTTAAATAAAAAAAATATCAACTAAATACTCGTATGCACTACTTGCTTAGATGATTTCGAAACTTGTTTTTTATTACAATATAATATTTTGATGTAAAAATTTGCTAAGTTTTATGTATGTGTATTTTCATTCTGGACACGTAAACTTGACATAAAAGTGTATAGTGAAGCAAATTAATAGTTTGCATATTAATTTTTCCAAAGTATTCACGTACGTATTTTGTATTTACATAAATATTCACTTTACTATTTAAAATATATCGATAATATATTGGTTAAGGTATTTATATAACATATAATAATATATAATAGTAAACAGTTGTGCATAAGAGAAAACAAAACATTTTATTATTTTACAAAGCAAAAGTATTTGTGATTTTCAGTCGAATCTCATCTCAACTTTATGGGAGCGCAGGGTGCCAATGAAATAATCGCCATTGTACACGATCTTCGATCAGCAACTTCACATCTCGTTCCATTCCCTATCACCTGATACTAGTTTATTTAATGAGACCGGCACTTAACACCACGTTGTTCTTGGACGACATAGTTTTCTATAACCCCTCGAGGAGAGTTCAGTAAAATGTGTACTGCATGCAATTCCACTTTTTTCAGTTGACAATCGTTAAAGCGTTTGTGAATTGTTTGCTCACATTTATACGTTTAACAGTTCGAAGTTGTCTCTTCATGTTTGAACCTAATCAACCCAATTACCAAGTAATGGTAACTAGGCAACATGTGTATCGCTATAACTGCGAACGTCGAACAGAGAATATCTCTATACCTTTTATTGTAATTGGTATGTGATCTTCTTCATTGCATATTTTTTTATGCGCAAATGTAAAATTACCAATCACTAGATTACAAAAAGTTATCTATTATTCTTTATATCATCCACTCCGAGTGTACTCATACCAGATTCTTAAACTATATTATCCGCCACAATCTTTGTAAACCCATATATTTACAACTATATCCCTTTTTAACCCATAAAAAAGTTAGTGTGTCGGTTGATAATAGAAAAACTCATTATCAGATCACACAAAGCAAAGATGAACTATAATTACACATTTTACAATCTTGCTCTATTCGATCTTATATCGGCTTCCAGTGGACAACCCAACGATAATTTGAATGTCATAGTGTTTCCATCGCATCCGAAAACATTTTTGTGACGTTTCTCAATAAATTGAAATACCTGCCTATGTTAGTGTAATTGGACGTTAGTTTCTAATTGGGAGCCCAATTGTGCATATCATATCGCCCTTGAAATTTGTTGCTTACAAAAACTAATCCTTATTCTACTAAAAGTATAATGTCATTTATTTTTTATTTTATATTATTCATTTTTTACTCCGCTTATAACAAAAATTTAAATAAAATTAGCGATTATTTTAAAAAACTGGGAAATTTTTTAAAAACGTTAAATTAAAGATTATATGAAGTAAAAATTGTCATTTTTTTTTTCGAATTATTTTTGCTGTTATTTTTAAATATATGATGATACATTAAAGAAAACGTAAAAGAATGTTATGTTTGAACGATTGTTAGTATCTAACTTTGTTAGACCGCGTTTACTTCACTACAATATAACTTATTGTTCTCTAATAGATGATATCAAAGTGTCAATCTTTACTAGACAATAAAACTCTCTATGACTTATTTTGACAAAAACACAAATAATTTTATTTTTTAATATTGTCGACCCTTTTCAATAATTTTGCCAAGAGATGTTAAATATAGGATAGACAGCTGATATCAAAATTGCCTAATGTAACACAAGAACCTCGATGTTATCCAGAATAAATATAGACAGATATGTCATATAATAGTATGAATTTATACACCACTCTACAGAAAACTTTCAAATGTATGATCGTTAACCTACATATTTCTTAGTAAGAAGGTAAACTCAATTGTTGTGATTTTATTCTTTTCATACCATCACAAATTTTATCAATGCTGTTTACATTAAAAAACATAAACTTGGAAATGTTTTGTTGTCAAATTGGGTAGATACGAGTATATTAATGTAATTCACAACATTAAAATATCTACATCTATCATCATCTTGTCTTATATTTCACAAGGAAGGAAACGTAGTGCACCTACAAGATTCTTTATTCATATTATGACCTTAAAGTAAAGAATCAAATATTATGACAACCTATTGTCTGTTATATACATTTTATATGGTGATTGGCAATTCGTCAGTTAATTTGAATATGGTAAATGTTTGCATATATTAGCCTTGAACTCAGATACTATTGCGTTATAGATGTTTGAGAAGAAGGTGGATCCAATATTTAGTATTGTTTTTTTTTTTTTTTTTGAACAAAATTAGTATAATCAATTATTTTAATCCGTATTTTGCATACTGCATAATCGATTATGTAAAAACACAAAATAATTTACATAACTGGATAAAAATTTTATTATAATTATGAATGTGAATAATAGTATAAATAAAATTGACTTGCAGTAAACATTTTAAAGCAAAAAATTAAAAATTAATTTAAGTTTTAAAAAAACCATAAATTACTATAAAGTGCAGTTATAAGAAGAAATAGATATATTCGATAGTTATATTATATTCGTATAGTATAGTCACCGTGAAAAGTGAACACAGAAACATTTATCGAGAACCACAAATAGTCCTTCAAAGAGTCCCTCTGGTATAGTGAATTGAAAAAATTCCATCAATTGTCAATATTCAAACAGTTAAACTCAAATTTTTTGAGATTTGTCAATTAGTATAATTTTAAGAAAGCATTTAATCCAAATTTTAATAAATAAAAAAACAACCCCGATATTTACGCTGAACATTTCGCGGAAATTAATCTTCTTGAACAACTGGTTGTCGGTGCGACGCGAATTCATGATATAGCGGGTCATAGTCCATATCTCCTTGACTTATTTCTAACCTCTCATCGGGATAAATACTCTATTCGGGTTG
>JANSTX010054891.1:0-10617 GCA_027564355.1 Penthetria funebris | reverse complement strand
ATTAAAGAACTTTTTGAAGAAAAAAATCAACTTTTAATATCAAATATAATATTAAGTAATGAAGTTAATGCTAAGATCAAAAATTTTAAAGAAAAAGGTATTCTTATGATTAAAAAACAATTTAGAGATCACTACTTGGCCGCAAGGCAGTGTATTACATTAAAGTCTTCAGTTAATTTTCAAACATTAGAATCATATAAATTTCTTAATCCAGCAAATTTTGCCGATACTGATAAATGTATACAGTATATTCAACACTTAATTAATATGTGCCCTAATTCACTAAACAGTGTCTGCATCATTGACGAATGTAAATTGATTAAATTTAATATAACGACCACAAATGATATTGAAAGAATTGCTGAATTTTGGTACAATGTTCTTAAGAAGAGCACAGCTGAGATGTCATACAATAATTTGGTCATTTTTGTGAAGTTTAATTTGTCTGTGTCGCATGGTAATGCTGATGTAGGAAGACGTTTTTCAAAACATCTGCTCTCATTTTAACAGAGGATAAAACTAATTTAGCAGCGAGATCATTAAATTCTCGTATAAATATAGTTGATGGTTGAACGGCATCATTCATTTATTCAATGTTTCAAAAGAACTTTTATCGTTAGCTTTCAGTATGATAATTATCTAGAATCTGAAAGATTGAAAGAAGAACAAAATAAAATAGACGAGAAACTAAGAAAAGAAATAACTATAATCCAGCAGGAAATTGCAGCAACAAAATCAAACATAAATGAAAAGAAATTTAATCTCGAAAACAGAAATTAAATCCAAAGAAGTCAGTTTAAGAGATAAACAATCTGCAACCGATGAAATGCTCTCTACAGCTCGTCAGAAACTAGACAAATGTATTGAAAAAGATAATTTAGTTGGTGGTATTGAAGAAGATAATTTAGTTGTAGCAAAGCATCTGTTAATCAACGTGTCACAAAACAGAGAGAAGGAAAAAAAAGAATCTGTATGTATAAATAAATTGAAAAGGAAATTGGATAATTATGAATTAAAGAAAGAAAACTTAAAGAAACGAAATACAAATACTCGTAAATAATCAAATAAATTAATTTTAAATAGTACATATTATCGAAATAGATATTCGATTAATCCGGAGCATTTGGTGTTTGCGACAAAAGACACAACTGCGTCTTATTCGCATTGAAAACTATTCAAATTTTCGAATTTACATCGTTTAACATAAACATTTTTTTCGACACTTTTGCACTATTTCCCCAATTTTCCTTCACTTTTTCCCTTTTTTAAAGTACTCACTTAAGTGGCAGCCTTGCATGTATATCTATCTACTATCATACTATAGTATGTAACCTCTTAAACCACCTGCAACAGTTGTTTTAACATTCCAGAGGTTTCAAATCATATTAGTTTATGTAAATTAAGTGTCTTCATCGTGTACTCAATCTGATCCTAGGCCATTTATTGACATTTCTCATGCAATTAAGTATTTGAACAATGTGAGATATGCAAACACACAGCTACCTTGGTTGGTAACGTTAAATTTTATTTCCTAATTGGCGGCCATCTAATCGCACCCATTCGTCCTTGAAATTTTTGTCGTTTTAGAATATATGCCAATATCAAATTAATTGCATACCTGGTCGGCCGTCACCATGTTCATATATGCAAGCTCTTCATCAGGAATACATTTAGATCCAGGGCCTAAAATGTCCATCAATATGTTAAGTTTGCTATTAAAATTTTTATGTAATTTGCTTCAATTAAAAATCGTTTTGTAAAAAATATCGAAAAACCTTTGATTGAATTTCTTTCAATCGCATTAAGCTAAAGTCTTATGTGCAGACGATATGAAAATCAAGCAAATTCTAATAATATTGTGGACATTTTCTGCAATACTTTATATAACATGCTTTGAGGATATAAATCAAGTAAATTGTGTTAACTCGTCATCATCAGTCGCAGGGTTTAGAGCACGAGAGGCATTATTTGAAATGAGTGTATTATCAGGTTTCACTAATAATGTTCCGAATTTGGAATTAATTCGACGCAATAGTAGTGATGCACATTTTTTATATAATTTCATTTATGATGAGGTTCAGTCAAAATTTAAAATTTCAAGATCCTGTTATACAGCTAAAAAAAAAATTTGTTTTAAATTGTTTAGTTTTGAGGACGACTATGAACTAAATAGTATATGTCTATTTATGGTGAAAATAGGCAAAAGCAAGTTTGGTACAATTGTTCTACATATTAAAGATATTGAAACTGCTAATATTAATGTTTGGATGATATTTGAACAACTGAAACGATATGACGTTGATTTAATTCTTCCATCCCCTATGTATGGAGTTAAAACATCTCTAGAATTTGGCGTGTTGTTAACTGCCAGCAATATCAATAACTTTAATTACAATCAAAGTCCGAATTCTGATTACAATTGCAATTCACCAAATATATGTGATCCTACAAATGAGGTACTATGGATTCAGTTTCCTGCAATATTGGCATTATTGTCAGTGATTTTCGTAATTTTATTTATGATTATTTATAAAATAAAAAAATATTGTACATGTACTTAAAAACTATTATTGTATTTTATGTAAAACATTGCTTTAACTATTAAAATAAATTTAACCTAAGGTTATTTTAGTTGGTTCAATACTATTATTTCAGCTGATGGGTTGAAGATTTTATGGCCATTATTTTCCAATAAGATGAAATGAACCAATTAAACAAAATAAAACGTCCTGTTATTATGTACAATATAGAGCAAAATAATGATTATATATATAAAGGATTAATAGCATTATGTACCACGTCTCTATTTGATTGATGAATTGATATGAGATTTAAGAGTGAAATCAAATGTCAACTTAAATAACTGTAATTGAAATATTAGATCATATGTAATTATCCGATTGGATATTTGAACACACCAGTCAATCAACATAATATCTCCACCATCTGTTTAGTCTCGATCACTCGCTATCACTGACATATATCGTGAAAGATGAGTTAAGTTGCCTCACCTTGATATATATATAATGTCTGCAACTTTATCTGTAAAATTCTGAGGATCAGCAATATAATGACAAATTTCAAGGTGATACTAAGCTAGAATTTTGAAGGTGTACATTGTGCTAGATTTTCGATCATAAAGCAATGATAGTAGATATTATGTTTTATGTGATTTTTGTAACCTACTTCTTATGTCTGTCTTCATTTAGAATTTTTAAGTCTATATAATGTTTTCATTTTAATGACCGCATATAGGCATATAATGTACGCCCGGTTTAGTCTTAATCGGCAAACAATTATCTGCTAATGACAATGGTAAGTGAGAAATCAGTTTACGAGTATATTCAAAGTAATTAATGTAACTGCAATTAAATTACTAATGTACGATTAATATAAAATGTTGAATAACATGTTGATATATTATACAATTGTAGTGGTCAATAATTTTCAAATGTAATATAGAAAAGTTGAAACTAATTGTAAATTTATTGAACACTCTGTTCATTCTGGTGTTACTGAAAACCATGATCGTATGGTACACTGTTGAATTATGCATCTTTATGGTGAATTACACAAATCTATAAAATTAGACTACCAAAAATTCTATACAAATAAATGTGTGTCAATAATGAGTTATCTATTCTACGAGTTGGAGGGCTAATCTATGTGGTGAATGTGCTTGATTTGAAGCATATTGCACAATAGCTGAGGATTTGTTACACCTTTTAATTAAAATAATATTCATAATAAAAAAGTGATTAGTAATCCGGTGTATACGGTGATTTGAATTTATTATTTATATTAAGTAACCACATATGATTCCTTATATTCGAAACAAGAAATACTAATAGATTTGAGTAGAATTATTATGTGAACGTATAGATTGTACTTAGTATGCAATATCGAATGGCACTGACCGACTAGAACTCTCAAGTTCCACAACCTATGTTTACTTCCTCGCATGACTACCGTAAATACGATCACAATCGATATCAGTTTTTTGTCCTGCGAACCTGTGAATTTATTGAATTTATACTTACCCATTTAAAATAACAATATTCAATTGACTTATAATCAGCCTTTTTATTTCAAATAGTGTATTATATATATTATGATAAATGGTGAGTAATGGACACTCAAATTATATAACATATTTAGGATATTTAAATAGTGTATCATATATATTGTGATAAATGATGAGTAATCGACACGAACCCAATTTTTGGCAATAAATGGCTTTATTAATGAAACAAAATAGCGACAACTAGGTTACTGAATGAACGATTCTGAATTGACGCATATTGGCAAATTTTCTTCATACAGGACACCAACAGGAATAGTGATATCGACTCGCCCAACGATTCCCTTATTTGATGGTTCTCGATTATTTGCTGTGAATTATATGCTTGAAAGATGTCACGTTAATAGTCATTCAAGTGAAAAAATTGGCTTATTATTCACCCAATACTAAAATTGTATTGAAAACCAGTTTAATGTTCTACATTTAACTTTAAATTCGTCCATTGCGCGAAAAAAAAGTAATTTTTAAGTTAACATATTTGGATCATATGGATTTTTGATTAGTTGCTGCTTGCATGGCCCTAATAGCGTCTTAAATTGACGTTATAAATTTAAGTTTCCAGTTGAATAGCAACTCCAATTGCGTTTTCAGTTATTTAATTCAGAAGTAAAATGGTATTTAACTACCCACTAGCATCGACGTTTGTTTATCTTTTTCTAGTGAAAGAAAAAATAGTTTGGACTTATCTCGGATTGACACCACCTTTACAATACAATCTAGAAAAATTGTTAATCACTATGTTACACAAGCAGTACTATTACTGTGTTATTAGACACTAATTATGAATAATTATGTCTTTTAAGTAATCGTTATTTATCAGTTCCCTTGTTTGGTAAGTACCAATTAGTTATTGCTTGGATACAATGTATTTATTAAGTTTTTTTTTATCCATTACTACCCCATTCAACTAAGAAGAACTATCTTTGAATTTGAACATATGGTTTTTCGATCTTAAATAAACTACCTTAACACCCCCCCCCCCCCCAACCTCCTATCTATTCTGCATTTTTGTTTTCCAGCTGCTGACTGTTTCCTAGATTTCTGTACTTTTTTTAATATTTTATATTTCACACTTTTTGATCTCAGTGTCCCGTAAGTTTTGCACTGCAACTACAACTTCCATTGAATTACATGATGAAGATCTTACAGTTTGGTGTACATTTTGTCATTTACTGCCCGAAAGTTTTTAGTTTTTATTGGATTTCTATATTACATGTGAAAAAAAAATGCCATTCATATAACATTTGTCGAATTCTCATTTTCAACAAACAGATTGTTTCCAATTTTTTCATGGCAGACATTCACTGCATCCCTTAATATATTTTTGTTAGAAAAAAATAAGGGTGAATCAGTTTTTATATATATATAGAATTATAGTACATTTTATATATTCAATGTAATAATTTACAGTATACCATAATTTTTATGGTATGAATGGAAATCGTTTAGATTGATTTAGTGGTCGTAAGAAAAACGTAACAACATTTTGAATTATTTTCACCCCAGAACACAATAACTCAATAAGTTATTTAGATAAAAAGAGCAAAGGCATTTAATGATCGTTGATATACAAAAGTTGCAATAAAATATACTTTATTGACATATTTTCCATTCTTATTATTTATGATTATGGATTTTCTGTATATATTGGAAATTATTTGAGTTTATTTTTGTGCAATTATTATCAAAAAGAAAGTGCCAGAGCCCATATAAATATGTATTATAAATTATAGTTTACTTAATTACCCAATCCAGAATTTGATGACATAATAAATACCTAGTGACGCAACCATTTTTGATAATTCCAAATCAAGTGCTTAGTGCTCTATATCAGCACACTATTACCGCTGGATGCAGACATTACAATATGGTTGTATACCATAATAATATTAATAATAATTGAGTTAGTATTTCTTTGTTCCAATTGACACGAGATAAGATTTTTTTTAATGTTTGTCAAATTGTGTCATAATCATTATAACATATATCATTCCCATAGTTACAAGTTGTTGCATAATTGTTTGTAATTGACACTAAGTATTGGCGATATTGATTAAACCCATCCTTTAGAATGATTCGAATAACACATTATAATTAGATTTTTTTTGCAGACATTTAGTAAAAGTTGATACTCGATATTTATATTTCATCACCCGCCACTGTTAGTTGAAGGTTCCATATGCCGTACGAATAAAGCACGTTCAAATCACGACAAGATGGTCTGAATTTTTTGAATATCATATTGAAATTTCGAAAAATCTATTAGTATCCGATTCAAGTAACTTTTAATGTTCTCTTCGTACTCGTTCGTAAATATACTGCAAAAATATGTTTGAAATTTGATTAAAAAACGATTGCAAACAATCAAGTTAATGTCATGCGCTCAGTGAATGTTCAGGTTGAGCTTTTGTTTATATGGTGCAATTGATGTTTAGTATCGACTGCGCCATGTGGAATGACTTTTTTTTTTTTTTTTTAATTCTTCTATTTTGTTAATGATCTTATATTAAAATTTAACTTCGAATATCAATTTAAATAAAAAAAAAAACTCACGTTGCACACAGCAGCACATAATTAAGTAATTATAATTATAATGTCAGACATTTCAACACCTAATAATAATATTATCTGTTGAAATTTACATGGACATTATAATGACTTTGAAATATATAGTCTTCTGTACAATTTTAGTCTCTATATTTTAATAGTTTTTTATTATTTTTATTTTTTAACTTTTACTTTTATTTGTTTTTAATGCACACATTTCCTTTTCATAGTCGTATATTGAAGAAGAGTTTCTTATTAGTTCGTTTTTCTTGCTGGTTTTTCTTCAATTCTTATTACTTCACTCGTTAACCAAATACACAGAACGTGAAGTAAACAGCTTTGATTTTAATGTCAGTTAATGATGGACAAACATCGGCTTTTGTGATCATTTCACAGAAATCACATATTATAAATTTATGTAAACGAAACATTGAGGGGGTTTTTTTTTTTATGTTTTTGACTTGAACTATACGACTTTGATTTATGAACTAAAAAAGTTTGTGAAGAAAAAATCCCTAATATATCGTTAGGCTATATATATAATATATATGTAAATGACAGTAAATAAAAAATGAAAATTTGTTTTTATTTTAAAGTTTATTTTTCATTGAAATATTAAAGTAAATAAGAAATTCGTTTATCAAAAAAAAAATGTAAATTTGCTTATAATGTTATAAGCGTTGGAAAATTCTTGATGGTTCAGACATTAACGTATATGTTGACACATGTTTCAATGAAACAGCATAAATAAATTTTTTTTTTTTTATATTCCTTGATTCTTTTTTGAATTAAATCAATATTTAATTTTAATATTTTTTACATCATTTGGCGAAAAATTGTGGATAAAGTAATTGTATGATATTTGAAGGAAGTTTTAATTAGATAGACATGCCGAGAGCAATATTTCCGTTGATCCTATCAAATGAAATTAAATTATAATATATATGTTTAATTGAATAATTGTTAAGTTGCCAATTGATTATCAACTTGTCAATCTCAACATCGCAGGTATATTCTTCAATGAACTACAAAAATACAATATCGGTTGATATTAACATCAATTTAAATACGAAAAATATTGTAAGGGATATAGAATACTGTAATACTGTAGTTGGGAATGCAATTAAGAACAAACATTCAATTCCATCAACACATATACATCTGTGTCCTTGCAACTCATAATTTTGGGAAACATCTTGAAGCAACTGGTCAGATATCATCAACAATAGATCGTTAATTAATGAAACTATGTGATGATGACGTTTTTTCCAAAACATAATTTCGTATGACTCTTGAGATTAAACTAGTACTATTTCGATATATAACTAAAGATTAGTCAGATTCACACATTATCCGTGTGTTCCTTATAAGCACAGGATTAATATTCCTATACGCAATAATCAAGCAACTTTCTGTGTTTTAGAAATAAATTACTCGAATGCAGATTTGAAGTTTTTTTTTTTTAAAAAGAAAAAACAGAAAGGAAATTGTAATATGATCGAGATAATTATAATAATAAATTTCGATCTTAGAAAGGATAAATAATCATTAAATAAAATTCAAGCATATAATCATATGAAAAGAATTATCTTAAGATATGTATAGACTCATTATTATTTTTATAATATATTATATTATTAAGTTGCATGCCTAAGGCTAATAATTATATAGTTTTTTTAAAAAACATTACTAACAAGTCAAGTCCAACCACCATCAGCAAAATATCATAAATTTTAATTATATATTCATTATATAGTTTTCGTTTTTATTTATTTTATTTATTTTCGACCAATTAAGATAAAAATATTTTATTTTTAAAATTACATAAATTATTTAAAAATGTAATAATAAAATTTTATTATAAGTTAAATTGCCATCTTAATGAGTTATTTACTTTTAACAGATCTCATAATAGTTACACACAAAAGAACGTAAAATTACCATTAAATATAAAAATAAAATTAAAAACTTAGTTTTGGCTATAAATGAAAAAATATTAAGTTTCGACAAGATTATTTATAAAATATTTTGATCGGAGGAAATGTTATTTTTAGACGACTTAAACCTAGCGCGAATAAATTAATAAAATGAAAAAAATGATCTCTCAAAAAATTGGTAACATTCTCAGAATCAATCTTTCTCCTGGCAAATTTTACGATACCTTTTAAGAAATCCCACTTGCATTCAACTGTTTATCATGTTGACACGATAGTTCTTAGTTGTGCAACAACTGTTCAATAACGGTTTGAGTTGGGTACAATTATGCCAATGGGTTACCAACTATGTGGTATCGCTTTGAATAGTTGAATGAGACTCATTTGAAATAGTAAATACTATTGTGTAGTTGAGTTCTAAGTTCTTATAATTAAATTATTATTATAATCATCATAGTCATTCATATAACTCAGATAATCATTAAAAAAAAAAAAAAAAGAAACAGGCTGACATTTCATTTTACTTCTTCATACTAAATCAATTCAAGTTGAATTGCCTTTTGTGTGCTTACATCCCATAAGAATAAGAATGCGGTAACCTATACCGTTATGTTAAACATATCTATTGTATATAATATCTAACTACCATTTATTTTGTGTAACCAATCTTAAAGTTGTCCAGTATAACAGTACCATTGGGACACATTTTCAAAAAAGTAAATTTTTCACATTTAAACGGAAATATTATTATCACCTTTCGTTATACCTTGGTGGTGTGATAGAAAATCAAAAAATAAAAAATAAAATATACGGTCAAACTAAAAAGTTTTCATAAAATTTTCCAACGATTTTTCTTTTTTTTTCAGCAAATACAAATTGTGTTTTCTTCAAGGGTGAACAATAAAGGGTAAATATTTATATACAAATGATCTTAACAAAATATTTACATATAAAATATATGTGAATTTTCCATATTATGAGGGCAGGCTGTGGTAAAGGTTATGACAACTGTTTTTTATTTTGGGATTCGGATCGTGTGATTTTTATCGTCGATCTTGTAACGGGGCAAAAAACTATTACTGACATTTATTATGTCAATTAGCCAATTAAGCGATGGAAGTGAAGTTCTCATATGTGCTCATATGTGTATTAATATTATGTGCAAATACGTCAATGTGAGTCACTTTTTGTTCCCTTTCCGTAGCGTATAAGTAGTTACGTATTTCATATATCAGCTTACTGCTTCTGCCCAATCTTCCTTACCTTATTCCTCTCTCAAAACTGCTGAGAGTATTTGATAATAAGGATATCCAAGAAAATATAATCGAAGGAAAAGAATACAGATCTAACTTATAAATATGTTGCCTGTCTCCGCCATCAAACAGTCATGGTAGCATAATGGTAAGGCTCTGGTCAAGTATGACGGTAGATCAGAGTTCAAATTCGCCCATTGTAGACAACAATAACTCAAGTAAATTTATCACTTTGTCATGTAACTAACTACCACATTCCTCTCCCAATGAATGTGCTACGAATAAATATAATATTATTTAGAATTGTAGCGTAAGGGTACTTACTGATTTTTGAATATCTGCACTGCTTACTGTATATAAACGATAATTTAAGGATGCATCACGTAATATTTGTTTTGTTCTATCTATACGATGAACAAAACTAATAGTACATGTTCATCCTTAAATTTAATTTTCTCGTAAATGCCTATTATTTGCTTAATTTCCTTTCAAAGTCATTATAAATAATAGACTTATAGTAAGTGTTAAAATTATCTGCTAATGTTTATACTTTCTAATATCATATCATATTCATGGAATGGTATATGGTACAAGTAAATTTACATAAGAAATAGCAAAAAAAAAAGAAGATGATAAAAAAAGGAGACATAGACAACAAAAATTCACATATTTTTTCAGCACTAAAATCAAGTAAATTTCATGTTCAACCCGTGTCTTTGATGTTTCATGAATGATTTATTGTATCCTGTCTAACCCTCGTCCTTTCGACAGATTTTGATTTCAGTTATAAATTTTCTACCTT
>JANSTX010054890.1:0-10618 GCA_027564355.1 Penthetria funebris | reverse complement strand
TGGCTTTGAATATTGGAAACGATGTAAGGAAACGCGGTCGCCCACAAGCTACTTGGTTATCAGTTGTTCAAAATGACGAACAGATTGAATGCTGAAAGTGACGATACACAAGACAGAAACTTGTGGAGAAATAGATTGAGAAGTAGGGGGGTCAACCCTGAATAAGAAAAAAGGCAAGGAAGAAGAAGAAGAAAAAGAATTCTTTCAAATTGTTTATTTATGTGTCACACAACTCTAAAACTTATGGTCAGTATAGAAAAAAAAATCCTTAAATATTTGGTAAATAAAGATAATCTTTGAGAATTTGATTTTTTTTTTTAATATTATGAGATAAAGCGTAACTTGATTTCTCTATGATATAAACAACATTAAATAGACATTTTCAGCAATGAACTAAGAAATTGTGGCCGAATATGTATTACCGAAGTTCTAACAATGTAGTGGAGTATCAGGCACTGAAAATTAATGAAAATGAATGAGTAGTAAAATGCATCAAATTTGTTCTCCTCGCCTAATACAGAATTTAAAAAACAAAGTTTTTTTTCATGAAAATTCGTAACGCAAAATTACATATTCGCCTAACGCCATTTTTCAATGTAAAATAAGTACTTATTCTGCTGCAGGGTGTAAAGGTCATAAATGAATATATAAAGGGTCAATAACCTACGTAATAATTATACTCTCAATGTAAAACAATTAATATAAAGCACAACAAGCGACATACTTCTCATGTATACACACATGTACAAAATCGCTTACTGATATGGAAGTATTGTTGAAAATCACTATTGTATATGTTATTTGTCATGTCATTGATCGTGGTACTTTGTGTTCAATTTTGAGAAAGTGTTTATCAGGCTGCTTATTATAAGATTTTAGGTGTACATACTGGCATAAAACCAAATTGTATGTTTTATTGCTATTCATATTTGCTATGATACATGCATGCATTGTATTAAGTGGAAACTCACCAGTTGATTTGAGGGTTCAGACGTCGACATTTCATTAGGGGGCTTTGTATGTACTTTACACATTTGCTTTGTCACACAATCTGTTAATACGATTCATGTGACGAGAGTTTCTTGAAGACCAAAGAGTTTCGCCGATAGATACGGAAATAAAAACGTCGTTTTGTCACCCCATTGCCAAACAAGTAATTTAAATGTGCCAAACTTTTATTTTTATACTTCACAGTGGTAACGTCATTTTGGCGTAGAGCTTGAAATGATGATGATTGTTATTAAGCGCTATATGTGAGTGTACCGATTGAAATGTTTGCTTAATCTCATTATTAACTTAATTGAAGTTCTATGTAGTTATTTTATAATAGCGCACTTCAATAAGTTTAATGCCTTCCTACATAAGTTGATTATTTTTGACATAATTGAATAAACAGAATAACAAAAAAAAAAAATATGATGTGTCCTTTTTCAGAATACCTATTTTTATGTGAATACAATTTATCAAGATATTATCGTTGTCCTATATGTAATCAAAATAACAAGGAAATTTATTAATAGACATTTGGATAAAATATCAACATGAACCAAGAAGGTGTGAATTGATAAAATTAAATCGTTAGATATGCTGCACACATGACGAAGAATAATTCAATATTATTGATGTACGATTAGGTTTTCTATGTTATGTTATACGTGGACATAATCGTAAATTAAAAATTTTTTTTGGTGTGAATAAACATTTATTTCTACAATTTTCTTGTGATTCTATATTCTGATTGGAATTATTTAGGAAGCACTCTCTACAATTAATAAAATTTAAATGCGAATCATAGAAATTTGACTGATATCAAATTAGAACTTATTTCATGTCTATAAATACGTTT
The DNA here is from genome assembly GCA_027564355.1 of Penthetria funebris. NCBI lineage: Eukaryota > Metazoa > Arthropoda > Insecta > Diptera > Pleciidae > Penthetria > Penthetria funebris. The sequence goes on along the minus strand of JANSTX010054890.1, from coordinate 8,772 downwards.
AATTCTTAAGAGGATGTCTAAACTTTCACCAATGACTTAAAGCATTATATGAAAAACATGCTCTCACGCAGCTTTTGAAATATAATTAATATGTATTGTTTGCGCTTTTAATATTATAATATCTACAAGAATTCTTTCACATTTCATTACAACGAATCATTCCGACTGTGTCTTTAGTAATGCACAAATAGGCTATAATATAATAAAAGTTATTACAAAGAGCATAGTTAGAGCAAATCGGTTGTACGGCGAGTTCAGTCATGTTGTCTAAAACTTCGGACACTCTTAACGTAGCCATGCATCATTTAGACTCCCAGTCAAAGTACTTCCCAAACAGAAATGCTAGCGGTCTAAAAAACAAATGTCTTTGTTGGATCTACTACGGTTCCTATACAACGTGTGGCACTAGACATGTATAGCGTTTTCATCATTATTTTACATCAATGTGTAATTCAAGACACCATAAAATTGATTTTTGTGCTTTATCTGCATAAAGAAAGCAAATGGCACAAATAGTTACAATGATTATGTTCTCATATACAGTGGTAAAAATCAGGAGCAACGGGATCAATCGAGTTTTTTTTCACAATTTATTCTTTCAAACACATCAATAACGCCATATAATATTTGCCATTGATGGCTCTATCTTTCTCAATTTAATAGACATATAAAATACCGTGCGCATCCAAAAATACGAAGGTCAAAACCTTACCAGATGACATTTTTTTATGTTTTTCTTATGTTTGTACAGACGCGTTTAAAATCAGTAAACCACTTCTCTACCATTTGTCTTGATGGATCAGAGTCCGAATAACACTTTTCAAGACATTACTGTACTTGAACGGTATTTTTTCCCATTAAAAACCAATGCTTTATTAACACACGAAATTCAGATTTTTCCATTGTTTTGAAAATTACAAAAGTAGCGACACTAAACCACTGTAAAATGTGAGCTAAACGTCAGATTGTCAGACAATTTTGACACGCATTGTTTAAAGCAATTGGATTTGTCAATTGTTGCGCCATCGGTATTGAATGGCGTTAAACAAAGATTTAACAAATAATCACTAAATGAAAATGAAAAGACACTGATAGATTTTCGTGCTAACAATGAATTACGAATTAACAATACCTTTCTCTCACATAATGATCAACAGATATATTCTTGGCATAGGTCAACTGTCAACTATTGTCTACATTATAGCAAACAGAAGTTTTCATCCCTCAGAAATTTTGGATGTAAGACCTCTTTCCTATGGTTATTTCGGCATAGGTAATATGCTGATTCTCTGTGAGATCAGAATAATTGCAAAATTACGAAAGGCTCCATAATACGTTTAAAAAACAAACATTGAATCTCTTATGGCTCCAAACACAAAGCAGATATTATATATAAGAACAGATTACAAGGCAGGTGTACCTAAAATACAGAAGCCTAAAAACCCCAATAGAATACAGTGCATATAAAGTCATTAGAAACAGAATTAATGCTGAAATAACGTTAACAAATACTGGACAAGTTTAAGTAAAGACATGGAACATGATTTGTATAGTGGAACTTTCTCAGAAAAATAAAGTTAAATGAATATACCCAAGATTAGTATCTTCTGAAGCATAAGTTATGCATTTCCAGAAATTATTTATGTATTTGAATCGTATAGTGTCCAAAAGTGTCTATTTCAAATAGATACTTCAATATTTTTGATATAATTTATTTCAAAAGGGTCAAAATTACATTAATATGAACTGGGTACTAAATGCTTTAAAATTTCATATATTTATGTCCTTGCAAAATCTCAATACTATTAATTTTTTAAAATCTCTCTTCTATAAATGAATTTTGTTCACAAATTAATTTATGTTGACCAATTATAAATTAAAAGTTATAAAGTTAGTTGTGAAGTTACTTAAAGGTTTTGCAATTTGAATGTCAATTTGATAATTGTCGTTGAGATATTTAAAATTTTTCTTAATTAAAATTGTATGTTTAAATGTTATATAACAAAAATGCATCGAAAGGACATAAATTCAATAAAAAATATACTTCGGCTAATATATAGGAATAATAATGCTGCTTTGTAGGTTAAAGATTGCTTATATGCATAACGAAATTGTATGCAATTTGCACTTATTTATACTTGAAAAGTATAAGAAGACATTCCAATAATAATAATAATAATAAAGTTGGATGTCAATTCTAGGTATGAATAGATGATTTAAACTCTTTATTATATGTGTCTAGGCATTGCTTATTTCAATAATATTCTAATATAAATCATATATAATTTCGAGCTTATTACAGAAATGGAACTGCTATGTTATGTTAAAAGGTTGTTGATGTCGTCTTTGTAGCCCACATACTTTTATCTAAAAGTCAATAAAAATATGTGACAATTCCTGGCATTAAATTGAAATGTGTTTATCGGCAATGTGAAATTAAATTTATGGTACTCATTAAAATGCTTATTATAATCATCTCCATTATATTATATATTTGAAATGTTAATTTTTTGATCAAATTGGACTTCGATCGACATTGGAACGGTTTTCACAAGTCGTTCCAATGTCATCCTCATGTCTTACTCAATTGACTGATCGGTTCCACCCTATATCATAGCATGCGCTTTAGTATTGACCTTGATCAATAACCCAGTCCAAGAGAGGCAGGAACAATAATGGTGATCATATTCATCTCTGTTTTACACCCGAATTTAGATAAAAATATATTCAAAATTTCAGGATGCAAAACTCTACATTGTGAATTAAGGATATAGACCGCGGATAATGTCTTGAGTATTGTTAATATTATTATACAATCGAATGATTGCTTAAAATCAATTTCAACACGACTTAGAGCAAAATCCCTGAACCGTCTTCCAACCGGTCTTCAGTCAACTGGAGTCGTTGTAACTTGAACTTAACGACTGTTCAGAAATACTCGGTTTATCTTTCTATTTTCTAAATCTTATTTGAATTCAGTTAACCGTTACTTCATTGAATTGATCGTTTGGCTAAGTTTGCTGGCTAGATGGCAAATTTCCCCAATGTTGTTTGTTTCTGTTTTTCATCACTAATAATGGAAAGTGGCAGTCATATATGTATAATATTCTGGCTACGTTTATTGCTTAATCAAGGAACACATAATAACCTTACATGTAAAGCCTAGTTAACGAAATAATTATTAGTATATAAGGACACTATAAAAATTAAAAACAACAATGATCAAGTCGACAATTAAGACACTAAAATTTTATTCAATTCTATTTAATTATGCCATTCGTTATTTCGTTAAAAGTTGCATTAACCAATCACTTGCACCAACATTTGTATGCGTGATCGAACATCTTTCCCACCCATCACTATTTCTATTGCCAAATAACTTTACACATATTACAAACCCATTACTTTATCTATTTGTTCACCATCGGTAAAAACAAAGCATATGTCATCGACGATCAAATCTTCATAAGTTTCGTCTTTGAAACAATACTCTTTGGTTATTAAAGAATTGTATGAGAAGATATATAAAGTAGTAAAGTCAAGATCATCAACTCTATTCATCATTCGTCATATATCATTTAATTCAACTATTTAGTTCATTTATCACTTTTGACACAACCGAATCAAAGTATAGGGATCAACTCTAGTAATGTACATAAAAATCATCACCTAGCTTTCTGGAAATTCAGTATTAGTTTTCAAGTATTCTATACATCATAGCATAATCAGGACTTTCGATAGATTGTTTAATGTCAATTAAATGCAAACATAATTTGTTTTTGACTTATTGTTCAATTATAATTCATAATATATAATAGAATTCCGTATATGCTGTAAGACCTACCGAATATGAATCCAATTTAATCCTCTTGTATAGTCGGTTTCAACACGGAATTTTTGCAAGGAATTGATTTAGTATAAATGTATTGCAAGCACTTTGACTATTGTATTCGAAAGAGTGATTTAAGTCACTCATCTTTTATAATCTTGTGAAAGAGTCTTTGCCAAATCTCGTTATTCGGTCGAGCATCATCAATACACTTAGAAATCGTAGGTTTTGTTGTACATTTTTTTAAACAATGAACAAACAGTGGTGTAAAGAGATTCATCCGAGGAACTGCATTCATTAGTGAATTATTCCACTTCTGGTTAACTCACATCATCATCATCATCTCGACTTTTATTCCATGCTGGGGTATAAAACATCAATGAACATCCACGATTGTTGACGATCTCTGGCCAACATCTTAACTACATTGCATCCCCTTCCACACTGGTACCAGGCGTCCTTAATGATAATGTTTCCTACAAAGATTAATTCTTTTCTACATTTCGTACTTTTTGTCACATTTCCAATAACCAAATTACGTCACAGTTATTTATATATATTCATTTTATTAATGAATTTTATAAGTTGTGTTGGACAGAATATTAGTTTCAGATGTCATTTTCAGCTTTATGTTTATAGAGCGCATATAATGGATCAGTCCATTTGTTACATTTAAGATGTATTCTAATTTTTAAACTATTATTTGATACACATAAGATCGAATAATAAAAATGATGTTATCAGCTATTATTTAGACTTGGGTATTGCCACTTCATTTGTGGTATGCATTTAATCAGTTGGTATATACAAAATTCTATTGAAACCATTCACCGGGAATGCGGTTGCACGTTGTAAATTGATTATTGTTGGTCTACATTGTTTTAATTTTGTTACAGTATTTTACAATTTTTATAAATTGTAAAAACTATCTATAAATTTGTTGAATTGACGTAAGATTTTTAATAAGTGTCAGCATGTCAACGTCTACATTAAATGAATGTAAATGGCGTCATTATGATTTTGAATGGTCGTTTAATTATGCATGCATAACACAAATTGCCAATCAAAACAACTATATATTCAGGTTTCCAAATGGAAAATAAATAATTATAGACCTTATGTTCCTCTTCTAGATTATTTAGTAAGCGAGATTAATATTTATTATAATCGAATTTCCAATGATAGTACCTGGAAGTAAAGATGGGATCAGTTAACTACACTTGTAAATTGAAATTGTATTTAACGAAATACTCCGGAAAGGCAAACTATGCACTTGACCAGAAGATCAATTCGTTTCTTCTTTGCTTTGTTCAAACATACTTCATGATTCCCGAATCTTGATATACACACAAAGAGTACATTTTTTATGATTGCCAAAATCTTTAAACTTTATCTGAAATTGCGGATTTATGTATGGAATTTTAAATATAAGTTAGTAAACAGGAATGCAGTCACAGTCATCGTCGCCCTTTGAACTGATCATATTATATATATGATTCAGAGGTTCTAATCTAAATTGATACATTACGAGTAAATATTACCAGTTATTTTAATTTTCTAATTGAAGAACATTCACTCGCTTCTGCAAATTTTAATTAATTAAAAAACCACATTGTAAACGTAAAACAGCAGCATATACGTACATTGCATAATTAAACTGCCACATATTATTTAGAAGTTACTTATTTTTATCAATTTTGATTGTCTTCTGGAGCATTGAATTAAATGTACGTGCATTTAAATTAATTAATCAACTGAATAATGAACGTATTGTTTCAAAATGGAAATGTCAATCTATGAATGAGTATATTTATTGGGAATCGTGACAAAATGTATCAATCAAATCAAGGTAGAAATTGAAATTAATGTATATATGTAATATATAAATATTTATATTTTAATCAGTAATTAGCAATTATGCAATTATTAAATGGACAAATAAATTATATCAATTGCTTTATTTTATTTCAATTTTACTTTCGTTTTGGGTAATGTCTGCTATATTTTTTAGGTATTAAGAACAAAGTTCCAAGGGTCTATTGTATTTGATTCCGTTCATGTAACGCCAAGAAATAAACATCTCAGAAAAAAAAAATTGCACAGAAGTGCTTATAATATAAAAAAAGTTGATTTGAGTATGTCCATCCGTCCGTTCGTCCGTCCGTCCGTCCGCCCGTCCGTCCGTCCGTCCGTCCGATAACTAGCGACTGCTTCAAGATATCGCTATGAAATTTAGCAAGTGTTACTTTTATCTGATTTGTGAGGATAAGATGAGGCAAATCGGAGTACTCCTTCAAGTACCTCCCATACAAACTTTTTACTCCTTTTAGATTAAAATTGCTTGTACAATACATACAGACTTCGAATTTTACATATATAACTGATATTATAATTGAAAGAATGTGTGGGAGTAAAAGCTTAATCGGATTACTCTTTGGAGTGCTTAAGATTACATTGACATATCGCCATGAAATGTATGCCTGTGTCACTTTTATCTGATTTTTTAGCCTAAATTCGAAAATTTCTATCGTCTTGAAGGAATAATCGTTATTATATTTAAAAATATATGAAAATGTTAACTTAATCATATAACTTCTTAGCGTACCTCCCATGTATAATTTTTGATTAAAATAAGTTATATGATAATAACATTCACTAATTTAAGCGAAGATTCTAGATACGAGATATCAACTATATTGCAATTCTCTTTGATGAATATTTATATTTTATGTTCTGATCCGTTAAACAATTTCCAGGTCCTACAATAATTGGCAATCAATTATTCGCTTCTCTTCTTTGAAATATAAATGGTAGTATACTGGAGTATATATGGGTGACGAATATAGACTAGTGTGATCAAAATTAAAGATTAGTCGTATACATCAATTGATTGGCAAACATTTGCTGCATCTTATTTAAGATCAACCATAGGCATTTTAATATTGTTTGCATTAAGTGTTCAGTTCTGTAATACTTTCCAATCAGTCGAAGTCTGCAATATTTTCTAAGAGTTTACAATTATCCTGCTGTTCGTTTTTTGCCAATCTCAGCAACCAATGGACTATTTGTTTGTTCGTTGATTCTGTATATCACTTACATTGCGGTGTTATTAATTTGGTAATTTATGTTTCTTCTCTAGTGTATACATTTCTTTTTAATTCAATTTGGAATTTGGGATTTTTTAACAGCCGTCTATTAGAACTGCAGTAAATACTTAACCTTAACAGTCATTAACCGTTGATCATAACACACACTATCACAATGACTGTAAATTTTATAGGTTGATAATTAAAAAGTCTAAAATAATCCTCTTGTACATAATTCGATTTATGGCGCAGTTCGTAATGATTGTTGCGATATGTATGATTTATCTGTTTTGAAGTAACATTCTAATTTCATATTTGTGCATTTAACATTCATAATAAACTCACTTATTCACCTTCTTGTGTTATGGTAATAATATTAATTTTCAATTTGAAATTACACAGAAAATAGCAAGTCCTTGTAAATTGAGAATTTTATTTGCTCTGTATTCTTATGATTTACCACCATATTTCCATGAATAAATATATTATTGGGTACTTGTTATTAGTCTACGCTCTTAAAATTAATTAAATTTGACACAAGTCTATCAAAAATTAAAATATAGTTTTGAGAAGTTGATAATTTTGTAAATGGTTTCGCTAATTAATAGTATATTTGTATTATGCATATAATGAATAAGATATTGAGATATTAAGAGTCTATTTTTATTTTATACAACATCTCGACCTGAACATCATGTGAAGGCAAAGATGGAAGGAGTAAGCACAATGACAGCCGGTCATTCCAATCGTCACCTTAGCCTCAATGACCGGTAACAGAACAAGTAGCATAGGTGTTGGTCAGGACAATCAAAATGATACTTTTAAATGTTTACATTGATAAATACTTTAATTAACCTTCGCACATAGGTTTTCAGTTAAACTTGAATTATATGAAATTATGCATTTATCATGAAAACCACCCTCATATTTTATATTGAATGTTAAATGCTGAATGTCAAATACATGTATGCATATTAAACTACATGTCAAGTAAATGATGTTCGTATATATTATGGGTTTTTTGTGTTTTACTGTCCTTAATTGTTTTGATGTTCAAAACAATACCATGAGATAATCCAATTATAAATATTCTTATTTAACAATTCCAAAACGTTTGATTTTGTATAGATGTAACAGTGTCTAACGTCAAATAATTGTCACAAACATGAACGAATTTTAAATATTTACTAAATATTATAGTAAAACACGCACTATTGTCTACGCTAAGAAGCATGAATCTGATTTCAAAATATTGGAATACTTTTCAGGTGACATTTTCTATGTGAAGAGTATCAAAACAGTTCTTCATTGATGTTATTAATCCTTCTTCATCATCATATAGACCTTTACTTCACGTGGGAGTATAAACGAATAACCGCCATTTTTTACTATCTCCGACCCGCACCTTCATTTCACTCCATCCTCTTCCACTGGTACTAGCCTCCTTAATGACGGTTATTCGCTACGTTGATTTCAGTCTGTATTATCACCTACAATATCACCTACCAGTCGCCTCAGTCGCCAAGGGCGCGGTCAAAATACTTGGATTTCTGCGTCATTGTAAGAAATATTTTAATCCTGAACATATTGCCATTATTATTATGTATTAAGACAAAATTAAATTTATTTTTAAATTTCAATTTATCTAACGAATCAGATCAATTCAGGTTGTTTAATATTTTCTCACTTATATTACTTTCAAATCATGAGAAATACCAATGATAACATCGATGATGCGTGGAACACAATTAGGCTCAATATAACCACAGCAGCCAAAGATACATTGGGTGTCAGAAGGGTTAATATAAATGCACGACGTTCAAACAAACTATGGTTCTGCAATGATGTCAAAACTCT
>JANSTX010054889.1:0-10619 GCA_027564355.1 Penthetria funebris | reverse complement strand
AACTTGTGGAGAAATAGATTGAGAAGTAGGAGGGCCGACCCTGAATAAGGAAAAAGGCAAGGAAGAAGAAGAAGAATAAATGTATCCTCAATAATGAACCTAATATTTACTCGTCTGGAAATGGAATAGTGGCCATGTCAATAGTAGAGTTCCTAAGAAAAGCTCGTGTAATTCTAGAAATGTTGGTTTAGACGAATATTTGATAAATGAATTGTGGGGAGGAATCGTTTTGAAATGTGGTACTACGACCGTAATTAAGTCTAACCTATAGGTGATTATGACTCATTGCCGATATTAAAAATAAAGACTACTGTCATTATTTAAGGAAATTTAGTCAGCAGAAGTAGTTGGCATATATTCCTCTTCTTATTGGTTCAATTCCCCTGTTTTTGTTTGGCAATAATATTCATCGTTTCCATAACATTTTAAGTGAGCCACATATTGACGATATCTTGAGTTTGTCACACGTATGTTATTTGGTGACTTCTAAGTTTTGCAGCTATACCGATAGTACTGACAAAACCCTTTAACTGTTGCAATACCGATTTGAATTCACAGGAATTGGAGCTGAACCTTGTCGCCGATCGTCAGCTAATTCACAAACTTTGTGAAAGTACTCAGTTATTATATTTTTTTAAGTATTTGTAATAAAATGCAATAATTAATTAAATTACATTGAACCAATTTATATAATTAATTTATTTCAACATTACAGCCACCAAAGATCAAATGCAAAATTTATTTGGTAATATTGGTAAGATTGATGAAATCCGTTTATATCCAACAATACGTGACGTTTTGTGTCCAGTTTATTCACGAATTTGTTATGTTAAATTTATTGAAAGTCATAGTGTTGCAACCGCACAACATTTAACAAATACAGTATTCATTGATCGTGCATTAATTGTTTGTCCAATTTTATCGGGTAATATACCCGATGAATATAAAGCATTAGAAATGTCAAATAATTGTACAACTGTACCAGGTTTAAATACACCCGATTCAAATTTACCACCCGAAGTTATAAATCGCATTGTTGGTATGCATCCGAATCAGGTAAACACATACATTTATATAAAATAAATAAAAATAAGAGTAATATTATTGATTTTAAACGGTTCCTGTATTAGGTTGTTAAAACATCTGATCCAAAATTGATAGAATTTAATTTACCAGAATATCCGGCATTACCGGCAAATTATGATGCACGTAAAATTGAAGAAATACGTCGTACAATTGTAATAAATGAAGTGCCACCTGATTGGAATTTAGAAATACTAATGGACTTTTTGTCACATGCCGGCGAAATAAAATATGCCTGTTTTGCGGATAAAAATCATTTTAAATATATTTTAATTGAATATTGTGAACAAAAGAGTGTTATTGAAGCATTAAAAATGCAAGGCATCGAATATCTTGGTGTACCATTGAATATTTATCATTCGACACAGGCAATTATAAAACCGGAAACGAAAACAAATGAGGCAGCCCAACGTGAAATTGAGGAAGCAATGTGTATTGTTAAAGAAGCACAAAATATGATATCGGCTGCAATTGATCCGGTCATCGGTTTATTATCGAAAGACAATAAAAGTTCGTCAGCATCAAGTCGTCGACGTTCACGATCCCGTTCACATTCGCGAAGAAAATCCAATTCACGGGAACGTTCGTCACGTCGCCGTTCTTCACGTTCACGATCACGTTCACGCAAGCGTTCCAAATCACGGTCACGTAAACGTTCCAAATCACGGTCACGTAAACGTTCCAAATCACGGTCACGTAAACGTTCAAAATCACGAAAACGTTCATCATCCCGAAAACGGTCAAAGTCAAGAACAAAACATCGATCACGATCACGGTCGCCACGTTCAAGCAAACGATCCCGCTCGGAACGAAAACGTTCCCGTTCTCCGCGCAGCAAACGTTCGTCACGATCACCGCGCAGTAAACGTTCGTCACGTTCACCACGTAATAAACGTTCACGCAAATCACCAAGTAAATCAAGAAAACGTTCAAGATCACGACGTAAAAGTCGTACACGTTCACCGCCACCAATTGTTCGACGTCATAAATCTCGATCAAGATCACCACGTGGTGGTGCTGGTGCTGCTGGTAGTGGTGGTGGTGGTGGTGGCGGCGGTGGCGGCGGTGGCGGTAGTGGTGGTGGTGGTACGAATACTACAAGTAGTAGCAGCAGTAGTCGTCGTAGAAGTAGATCACGAGGTGAACGACGAACAACAACATCATCACGTAAAGAGGAGAAACGACGCCGTTCACGATCACGTTCAAAAAGTAAACAACGTCGATCGTATTCAAAGGGAAGAGTATCACGATCAAAAGATATTGTATTACAAATTAGTAATCATACGAATAATAATAATAGTAGTAGTAGTAGTAAACCATCATCAATATCATCATCGTCTAGACGACGCAGTCGATCATCCGATTCGAAAAAAATGAAAACTATTTTGGATGAGAAAATTAGCAGAGATTATGATGCTGAAGAGAATATCGGTTTGGAGGAAACATTACATAAACAACAATTGATAAAAACATCATCAACAACGTTAAATGCTGGTGTTGCTCGTAATTTTGCGGCTGTCGCTGGTGTTGTTACTGATGCGGTTGTTGTTACTGCTGCTGTTACTACTGCTGCTGCTGTTGCTGCTGCTGATGGTGGTGGTGCTATTGTTCTGGTAGAGAAATCAACAAGTCCTGAGAAGTCTGACAATATGGACATTTCAAATTCACCGTAAATATTATCCAATTATTTGTTTTATTTTAATTTTTTAAAAGATAATCTTACATACAATTTTGAATATTATACTACCATTAGTTTACAAATAAAAAAATATTATTTTAATTTGCTTTAGATGATAAATAATAAATACAGTGTTTTCATAGATTTAAAAAAAAAAAGTGTTTTTTATTTTTTTGTTTTTGATTTTTTCTTTAAAATTAACAGTTCAAATAAATGAGAAATACTTTTGTTGTTGATTACACACAATAATATTCATTAAGAAAATAAAATTGTAATTCTTTTTCATTTTTTATTGTCGTCAAAACACTTATTAATTTATTTAAATATTTTGTAATTACAGAGATAGATTTACGATTGCATTAACTCGGCGATGGTTTGAGTATGAATTCAATTCCTGATCAACTGCTTGCAATACCTCCATGTAGTGACCATCGAAAACTTTTATGTTAATATTATATCAAACAGGGCGAAAATTTGCAAAGGCAAAGTGTTGCGTTTGTGCGTCCAATTACATTCAGATCCACCAATTTACACAGATGTATGCTTGTAACTTTTAATGCTGAAGCAGTTATATTTTTTTATGAGAAACGGCAATAAATAGCCTCGAATCCGAACTAGAACGAACCCCTCAACAATCAGACATTTCTTGAATCGACGAAACTGGCGCAGGGGACTGAACCATTGAAGAGGTACAAACTCGATATTCTTAGGTTGAGCGAAATTTAATGTGGAGAGGACTACTATCCTCTGGTGAAAGTCTTTTGCATTCTGGAAAATTCATTCATATGGATCACAGTAGTGGATTTGGTTTAATGCTAAGTGTCTTTGCAAAACGTTGTCTTGTCAATTGGAAACCGATATCAGATCGAAGAATATTCATAGCCAGATTCAAGAGTAGTGTTAAATCAACTTTTACACCGACTTGTTGTGCTTAAGAAATCGGATATTGTCATATGTATGGTTGGCGCTAATGCAAAGATTGGCTCGAACTACATATGGATTGGGAGTCTGTTATGGGTGCACACGAAGTTAATGATCTGATATTTTTTTTACAGAAATGTGCAACAATCATAATTTTGTTATTGTTAGGTACTATATTTGTGCATAAAAGAATACACAAATAAATTTGAATTTTACCGTATGGGCGTACCTGAAATCTACTAGATCCGATAAGTATTAGTACATGATGGAGAAATTCTCTGTTAAACATAGACAACAGTAGACAGCTAGACACATTAATGTTCCTGTAAGACCATTCACTAGCGATTTAACGAATCTTTTAGTATATGAAAGCGATTTACGAAACTCGAACCACATCCGTTGGTACATCGAGTAAAGAGTTCAAGTTTGAGAATGTTCTTTGTTTCATTGGTTATGAAAGCAACATTTAGTGACTGGAAAAAGAAGCATTTAATAGGAGCAATTAATTTAGTTGATTTGCATTCTGCATTAGAAGACGAACAAATATCAAGAGTTTAATTAAGAATAGCAATGCAATGGATCAACAGATTCTACGGTCACAATATGATCAACGTGACAGAGGTTGCTAAAAGAGCACGGCGGCTGACCAATCAAACTAACAGAATAGTGCCCGTCCAATTCAATCTTGGGACAGTTTGCCGATCTCAAATGAATTTCTCCAGCAAATTAAAATATGCATTAAGTAAGTTTACGAGATCCTGAATAGGTCCGAAGTAAGTAACTTAGAGTGTTGTCTGATGATATTTCCAACAGTGTGAAAAGAGGTATTGATAATTAAATTACTGAAAAAGGGGTCACTTGTGTGTGTGTGTTCGCGATTTCCGACCTTGTACGTCTTGCACATACCATATCATTACATAAAGAATTATTGTTGAGCCGTCGATTGAATGGCAATTAGATATTTGATAGAATACCCCAAGATCTCGCTTGGCAGCCATTATGATCTCAAGCTGTTCCTGAACTATATACATATAACTCTTTCATAAACTATGTGAATTGCAGATGATATAGTTTTAATAATTAAAGGCGTGGTAAAATCGTTTGGATCAAATGGATGGTAATTTAATGTGATCGAAAAATGGCATCAAAACTGAAGGGGAATGTACATGAAGCTTTAATTAGCTTCCCTCTCCCGGAATGGCTTATTGTTCAGAATGTTGAACTGTTAAAAGCACCATATGCACACAATCGAGGTGAATCTTTTTTTTAATAGTCACACACGAGGAATAACATATTAAAGGACATAATTAAAAACAACCTTTCGAGTATTTTAGCCAGTTAATAAGTCGCACCTATTAGCAATCATCAAATCATTCAAAGTACCGGAAACTCACAGATGTGACCGGCACACTGGCTACTTGTTTATTGGTTGTTCAAAATGATTAGAACAGATTAAGTGACGATACACAAGCCAACAACGTTGTTTAGTTTGAACGTAACCCGAATTTATACCAAAAAAAAACCACAATTATTGTGAATTATGTTGAATATGTCAAATTTATGTAAACATAAACAAATTGTAAATTTTTATAAACAAAAAATCTAAAATTATCATGAAAATGATTTTCTATTTCCATCATGTAATTAACGTTGATCGGAAAGTATTTTCGGATAGCTAAATTATTTTAAGACAATTTTTATATATAAATAATAATCCTAATATTTGTATATTTTTAAAACGCAATTCTACTATATTTATCACACTTGGGCTGCTCATCATTTAATTATTTGAATTTTTATAATAGAAATATTTTATTGGACTTAAATCTGGTCTGACACTTGGCAGTTTCTCGCATTTTAAATCTTGTTTTGACTGTTTTTCTTTTTTAAAATTATCAGAAACTTTTTTTAATATTTTTGGAAAGATGTTAATGAGTAGTGAAAGTTCATCAATTAGAAAAGGTCAATGCATTTTAACGGAAAAACCATTTGTTTATGTTTTAAGTTCAAAATATAGGAGTGAAAGATGTGATTTTTGTTTTACTAGGTAAGTTTGTTTATAATAATAATTTATGTAATAATAAATAAATTTATTAACACACGATGATCTCGATAAAACAAATTGGGAAAAAGATGCTAGACCTGGTTCTATTAGTAGATAATATCCACGTTACAAGCGTGCAGTTAAGTCATCAATTGTCCAGAAGAGTACACAGAACAGTCTACTATATAAGTCGTAATGGACATAGTTAATCAACGAAAATAATCAGCTGTGTGGTTACAATTTGGTCTGCTGAAACCCTTACGATATATTTCAACAATTTACCTCTGATCGTATCAAAATATCGGACACAATGATTTTGAATATGTTACGTTAGAATAATACTTAAACTGATGTAGAAAACACATCTGCCTTGGTAGAAAATTAATTAATGAACAAAGATGTGATTTATGAAAAATGGTGAAAGACCTCTGGTTGAAACCATTATTTCATTTTCTGCACAATCAATTCATATGCAAGCACAGTAGTAAAGATTTACATGCCGATTGGAATCCAGTATCAAATTGAATAATCTACAGCAAGATTCAAGAATTGTGTGCTTACAGAATGAGAACTGTTGAACTTTAAACTGTTATGACCAGTGTTACCGTTATCTGGTTATGTCACGCCATCCCCTTCCACTGGTACAAGTCTCACTAATGACGGTTCTTCGTCGTTTTTGGACGACCGGGTCTTTTATTACCCTGAGATTTCCGAATTTGTGACGTAATGTTATTTGTCCGCTTCCAATTTTCGCAGTCATACAATAGTATAACAATTTGTTTTCAATTAAAAAGGCTCAAGTTTAGATTGTTCAAATTTGTGACGACCACCAGACTCTATTTCAAGTTCTAAACAAAAGACTAATTTTCTGGCCACCATGTGCCTAAATAATTCCAAACTGAACGATTCCAATATGGTTCTTTCATCGATTTCCAGGCTGACTTCAAACATCGTGATTGACACGATAATATGGCAAATAAATTGGATGGGATCGCAATGATGTGTAGAAACCGTAAATAATGGCAGTTTTTCGTAGTGTTGTTGTCTTTTGCTGTCGTGCGGCATATGGGTTGAGATGTTGGTGATGATGGTTGGGTCTGAAAACTTACAAAATATTCATTAAATTTATGATTTTTCATTTTAAATAGAAAATATTTCTTTTACTAACTAAACATAATAACATACTTTTTGTACTCATTTAGTGGCAAGGTTCTTAAATGTTCTGGATGTCAATACATTTATTATTGTAATCGAATTTGTCAAAAGGATGCATGGCGAGAACATAAAATTGAATGTTTATGTTTACGTAAAATTACGCCACGAATTGTACCAGACGCAGCAAGAAATTTAGCACGTATAATATTTAAATTGAATAATGGGGGTGATTTTGAGAAAGGCTATTATACAAAGAAATGTTTTCGTAAATTTAAAGATCTTATGTCACGTACGTACACATTACACTAATTTATGAATATATTTATAGTTTAGATTAGATCAAAAAAAAAAAAAATAATTGATTTTCAAATTAAATAATGATATGCGTCTAAAAATTTAAATTCAACATCTATCAATCTTCGAATTGTATCAGCACGTCTCAGACTGAAATTAATGTAAAACATAGATGTTTTCAACAATTTGCCTGTGTTATTTAATCGTAATCTTTGAGCTGTCTGAACAGTTAAAGTTATACTTTTTTCTTCCGTATGCTATCACTGGTAGTACAGATATTGAACTTTCCTCTTGATCGTATTGGGATGTTGGTGAGCTACAAAAATAATAATTTTGTGCTAAAGATGTCATTCATTTCATTATAGCAGCTTAGCTGCACGACTAGATAATGTTACCTTGAAAGATCACTGAATCATATTTTTACTTGTATATATTTTGTGCTGATAGTTTACAACAAATTATCATTTTGCTTAGGAAACAAAAATTCTTAGGAACTAGTGACAATGAATGGAAAAGGTGTTGTCACCATGTCGATGAATCATAAGCGTCTGCTACATATTGTTATTTTGTAAGTAATAATAATTTTGGTGATATTTATAATATGTGATCGTGATGAATTATTTTGTTGTAATTGTCGAATAAATCAGCAATCACACTTTGAGTAGTTGAATATTAAATAACAATTTATGACCGTTAAATTCAAATTTCAATTTAATATCCATTGGTATCGCTGTTAAACACCGAAATTAAAATGTCAACTAATTTTGAAAGTTTTTGATTAATTAATTAACAAAATTTTATATGTAATTTGCATGCGGAAGACCATTAATATTTCATTTTATGTATGTGTGTATATTAAAACAATTTTACAGATCATGCTGAACTTAAAGTTGATCGAAAGAGATTAGCACATATTGAATCGCTTACATCAGTTTTACGAGAACTAATTGGTGATTTACTTTTACCAAATCCATCAGAATTACTTGGTCTATATGGTCGTGTAAGTATATTTTTAATTTTAGTACTTTGCTTTTGATTTAATTGTGATGGTTATGTTGTTGCGTGAAAACACTAATCGAATGTAGCTTTATATATGTGACAGAGAAGGAGAAATGTGTTCATCCGTGATTTTGATACAGATATATATTGGTCCCAATTTACAGTAAAATCTAGACTAGTTGATATCAATAACGTAATCATGAATACTTGCTAAAGCATAGAAGAAAAACGCATAGGATGGTACTACAATGTTAATTTATCGTTTTTTTTTTTTGCTGGCTATAGTTGAAGCTTAGTATGAATAAAATAATTGGGTTATGACAACGGTGAAGATAGCACGACATGGTATGAAATGATTTCTAACCAATCGACTTGAAAATCCGACGACATTTGAATAATCTGTATAAGCAAGTTTTGGCAACACTATAATCTGTTGAGACTTTACTTTCAATATACATCTCATACTGAAGCACACCTATCCATAAACTGTTATTGTAATGATGTTATTCATAATGTAAAATTTCAGATGATAACAAACGCATTTAATATTTTGGACAATGAAATGAATCCAATTGGCACTGGTATTTATTTGGGTGTGTCAATTACCGATCATAGTTGTACACCAAATGCGGTTGCAACATTTAATGGTACAGAAATTCAAATACGTGCAATTGAGGATATTCCTGTATTCAATTGGTCAAAGGTATGAAATTGGTATTTTATTTTATGAGTTTTTTTTTTTTAATAAAATTGCATTTTGTTTGTGAAATAGATTTTCATTTCCTACATTGATTTATTGAATTCACCCGAGGATCGTCGTAATGAATTAAAAATGAATTATTATTTTTTATGTTGCTGTTCAAAGTGTATTGGTATGTAAATTAATAGTTGAAATTATTTATTGAGAGAACATTCAATAAAGAAGTACTACTAAATATATATCTAATTTCGTTTAGATCCAGAAGAATCAATTGAAATGAATTCGGCAGCATGTCCAAATCGACAGTGTACTAACTATTTAACAAATCAATCAACTCAATGTAATAAATGTGGAATAAACGTTAACGATACTTTCTATCAGAATTATGATGAGATCATTAAATTTACGAAAATGCATTTAGAAAATATGAAAAACATTGCATGTATGTTATGATTGATGATAAATTTGTTTTACTTTCAGTGACTCAATTAATTAATAATTAAATTGTAATTTCGTGTACACTTTGCTTAAAACAATGTTTTGTAATTAAATTAATAAATTTTTATAATTTTATTATAATTTTAGATTTGGATGTTTGTCAAATTATTTTAAACAAGCAAAAATATATTTTACATGCATTTAATATTTGGCATATTAAAGTATTGGATCTGGCATTTGAAAGTGCCATAGACCTTGGCAAATGGGATGAAGCGCTAGAATATGGAAATCAATTATTACCTGGTTTTAGGTAATTTTTTTTTTTTTTCAAAAATTTTGTGTTGTTATTACGTAGTTTATTGCTTTTTAAATTTATTTTAACCAATCGAAATAATCGCAACATATACAACGACCATCAATTTTAATTCCTAATTAAATATTATGTATATTATTAACTTACAAAAATGGATGGAAAAATTCTTGAAATATCCAGCGGCAGCGGTACTTATCTAGGCGCCGGATATCTGATACGCACAACACACTCTTGTACTTGCTTCGCACACGCATCTACTACAAACTCACAGATTGTAGCACTTATTGGTGGTGGTAATAGGTATATGTTCTCATTTTCTCATTTGATATTTGTATTTGACTATACAAACAATTTTATGTATACGTCTGAGGCATCAATTGACAAAAATTTTAATTTGTGACACGATTTTTATTTGTCAAATGCTAATAAGTTTCACAGCCATAGTACAGATAAATAGTTCGTTTTAAAAATAAAAATATGCAACTAGTTTTTGAGATTAAAATGGTTGATCGCAATCTAGACCAACAAGTTTTTTACTTAAAATATTTACAATATATGTTGCTGCTCATCAATTATTGAATCATTCATTTGTTCGAGACATTAATTTTTAAATTTTTATTTCTAGAAAATACAATGGCAATATGAATCCTTTATTGGGTCTTTTATATATGAAAATTGGTAAAATTCAATTATACCAAAATCAAATGAAAGAAGCCCAACATAGTTTACAAAATGCAAATAAAATACTAAAGATCACACATGGAATAGAACATCCATTATATAAAATGCAGTTAGTACCACTTTTGATGGATTCAATGTGTGATAATTTTTAAAAATTAATAATATTATTTTATGATAATTTTCATGTAGAATTAAATTTATTAATTGTTAATTAAACGATTGCATCCATTGAAATCAATCTTCTTCTTCTTCTTCTTCCTTGCCTTTTTCCTTATTCAGGGTCGGCCCTCCTACTTCTCAATCTATTTCTCCA